>BQNB010056806.1:0-38506 GCA_026074375.1 Tanacetum coccineum
CCTCAACGTAGATCAACTACAGAAACAACTTGACAAAGATGAATTTCAGGAAGAAAAATCAATGGCAGCCTTTTGGGTAGTAAACAGACAGTCTCAGAAGTACATCGATTCACTGTTTTCCTTAGATTATGATAGTCAAATGACAGAAGAGTATTTTGCTAAATACATTGGAATCGAAGTCAAACAGTTTCGAGATAAGTTAATCCAACACATAAAGAATGTTAAGAAGTCTGTTGCTGAAAGAAGACGTCATCAAAGACAATATGAAAGAAGGGTGAATAAAAGACAGATGCAGACGCATAAAGGAAAGGTTGAGATAAGCATGATACAAGCAGCAGTTCAGGGAATTATATCACACATGTTGTGGATGCAGATATCAGACCAGTAAATGACCAAGTGCCATTTGCTGAGGTACAATTGACTGCTCAACATAATGTCCTTGCTAATGAACAACAACATACTGAGCAATCTGAACCCATTTATGACACATATCTGTTGGAAAAGGTTGATAGCAATACCACTCCTGATTCAACAAATATGAGTCATAGGGGAGGAGAGATTGACCAGGATGCTGAACAATATCAAGTAAAAAGTCCTTTGCTTAACGCTGAGCTTTTCAAAACAAAAGAAATGATTGAAAAAGAAACGTATAATGAACTTTCACACAGGTTTTTACTACTTGAAAAACATTGTATTTCACTAGAACTTGAAATACAGCAAAAAGATGCAAGTTTTCAAAGTAACAAACCAGGTAAAAACCAGGATGCTCCTGAGTTTCGTGAATTTTTTGAGATAAATGATTTGAAAGCTCAGCTACAGGCCAAAACCACACTAATTTGCAACTTGAAGAATCAAATTAAAAGTGTGAAGGAAGCAAGTAATGAAGCCAAAGTTAAAAATGATATAGATGTAATTGAAACTATTAACATCGAATTAGAACACAGTGTGGCTAAATTACTTGCAGCAAATGAGCAATTACATAAAGAAAATGAGCATTTGAAACAGACTTACAAAGAACTTTATGATTCAATTAAAAAGACACGCGTTCAGAATAAAGACAACAGTGACTCTTTAATATCTCAAATTAATCAAAAGTCTGTCGAAAATGCTGATTTAAAAGCTCAGATTCAGGAAAAGGTTTTTGCAAATGCGGCATTAAAAAATGAACTTAGAAAGTTAAAAGGAAATATCGTAGATTCTAAGTTTGCCAAAGCATCAATCTTAGGGAAGCCGCCTTTACAACCATCTAGAAACCATTTAGTTGTTAGACAACCGAATGCGTTTACGTCTGAACGACCTAGAATGTCAAGACCACGGTTTGCCTCCCAAGTTGATGAGAAAAATGATTTGTCAAAAACAGTCACTCCTCATTATTTGCCTAAAGTTAGAGAATCTGCTGCTGCAAAACCTCATCAGGTGAATGCACCTAACTACTCTAGGAATAGTCATAAAGAATCGTATGGTTCTAATGATATGGTTCATGCGTACTTTCTAGAGGATGCTAGGAAAATGACACAAGACAAAACCAGGATTCCTAATCATAGGGATATGGCCTCTACTAGAGCACACTGCACTCCTAATGCTTGTACACCAAAACCTAGAAACATATATAGGAGTTCTCCTGTATCTAAGTGTAGTGGTGGAATGTCAAATGGTGAGCCTCTAGTAGATCACTCTAGGAATTCTAGTTTCTTCTTGGACTCCAAACAATTTGTTTGTTCGATTTGTCATAAATATATCTTTAATACAAATCATGATGATTGTATAACAAAGATCCTGAATAAGGTGAATTCTCGTGCTAAAGTTCAGTCCCTCAAGATCAGAAACAACAATCCTGTTGAACCAAAGAACCACACTCATAAACCTGGTAGGCAGATTGGTATAGGACAAAGGTTTTCTCTCAATAAGTCTTCCGCTGTGCATGAGAAACCACACACTCCTAGATCTTGTCTTAGGTGGAAACCAACGGGTAGAATTTTCAAGACTGTTAGTCTTAGGTGGATACCTACTGGAAAGATGTTCACCGATAGCACAACCAAAATTGACAGTAAACTTCCAAATGGTTCAAATGATGATATCACTAACCTATATGAATGCAATCAAACTCTTTATTTTAGTGCAGGTACTTCTAACTCAAGTGCAGGTACATCTGTCAATCCTGTAAAGGAAAGACTTAGAGTTTAGTTACCAAAAAGATTGATATCTCATACGTCAGGAGTTCAAGGAATTCAAATCTGATGAACATGCTTCAAAAGACGTTTGAACAAAACGGTTCAAACCTCGTTCCTTAATGTCAAATGGCGTCTGTTGGCATCTCTTCAAGCCCTGTTCCTTAAAGTAAAGAAAGGTGTACGCCTTCAGAGAAAAGGAAAGTGTACGTGTCAGTGCATTTATCCTTGACAACGAAAAGAGAAATCTTTTCGGTCATGAGCTAATATAACAAAACATTCCAAGTTTTGAGCTCATGGTAATGGCTTGTAATCAAATGTTAGATTGCAACCCCATCTTCAGATAAAAGGAAAATGTACGTGTTAGTGCATTTATCCTTAATAACGAAAAGAGAAATCTTTTCGGTCTTGAGCTACTTTCGAAACACTCAATGTTTGTTAGCTCAAGTCGATGGCTTTCGTATTCTTCTGTACGAAACCAGTTTTTCAAAGAAAAGGAGAGTGTACGCTTCAGTGCGCTTTATCTTCAAAAGAAGAGAAATCTTCTTGTTTTTGACCATTCTCATTAACAAGCTTCATATTTTCCCATGCTTGTTCGTTAGTTAAGTGGACCAACGTACATTAGCTGGTATTATAATTCACTAGATCAAAAATGGCAATCGCATATGCAATTTTTGAAGGGGAGAATAGTGAATTAAATGTGATTAAAATGGTTTATCTTGGTCTTTGAATGTGTATAAAATGGTCAAATGTGAAAGTGTAGGGTGTTAAATCTGTAAGGTGTTAAATCTGTCTGTAGGGTGTTAAATCTGTCTGCTAGGAGATTAAGATAATCTAAAATGCCTTGGATCTTGCTTAATGTTAGATAGCGGTTGCATATTCTTGATGGCGGAATGTTAACCTACTGCATGGCGGTTTGGTGATCTGTTGGGCAGCGTCTTAGGCTAATTGTCCATGTCTTGGCCCAATAAGCCCAATAAACCTCTTAGGCCTATTCCAAAGGACCATTTGTCTTGTTGACTCTCATACAGGCTTAGTTAACTTGTCATTGAGCCTATCAGATAATCTCTAGACCATCGACCAAGGTTGACCAATGTTGACTTAACCCAATGTCCAGTGACTCTAATGTGGAATATCTTCGTGCTAATCTGGATATCAAGGGCATGTCAAACTCAAGGCGAACATCTTTATCTAACATTGATTATATGCTATGTTTGTCTATCTTTGTTGATAATATTTAACAGATACGATGGCATAAGAGAATATTCCTGCACCTGAACCTGCAAGATGAGATGAACAGATCCTTCATTGCTCAGAACAGTTACAGATTGGAAAGGGAAACCTTCTCTAAGATCTACAGAAGTTGCAGAAGAATCCTATCTTCCACATTTCAGTTGATATTTCAAGAACACAAACTTTGTTAGGGCATTCACTGCATCAGCAAATTCCCTTCTATCTACATTCAGCTGTTCTGGAATACTCTGACTCATGATGCAAAGACTAGGGTTTATAGCTTTCAAACTTGATGAAAAATGGTTTACTCTGAGTGCTGATCTTTTTCGGAAGGCCTTAGAGATCACTCCTGCATGACAACATCGTCCCTAAACCAGACTTAGCTTTGGAATTGGGTAAATCTATCAGCTTAACTGAAGCTGAAGAAGAAGCTGTTGCAAGAGAAGTTCATGCTACTCATGCAAGAATTGTGTCTGAATCTGAACCCGAGCCCACACAAAGAAGACAGTCTGGTATTGCTTTCAGAGATTCCTTTATTGTGTCAAAGAAGAGGTCTTCTGATTCGTCTAAGAAGCTCAAGGGTATTCAAACTCTTACTCCTGCTGAACAAGAGGTTGCTGACATAATGAAAGCTCTCAAGGAAAGCAAGAAAATGAGCAAGAGACAGCCTGGAACTAGAGGCTCAAATGAAGGAACTGGTAACATACTAGGGGTTCCTGATGAGTCCATAGTCGTCTCTAGAGCCTCAAGTGAAGGAACTGGATCCAAGCCAGGGGTTCCTGATGAGGAAAAGCTAATTCTTGAGTGGGAAGCAGATGTGGACAGTGAACATTTTGACAGAGATGATAATGCTGGGGATGATAATGAGGAAACTAAGCCTGATCCTGAAGAAATATATAAGTAAAAGATGAACCAGGAAAAACTACTATGGAAACCGAAGTTGAATCCATGGTCACTGTTCCTATCCAACAAGTTTCTTCATTTGTTCCTTTACTGATACTTCAGTCATCGATCTCTCATCTCCTAAACTAGTATCTCCTCCCTGTCAAGAATCATTCATTACAACTTTCACCACCAACATCCGCACTACAGCAGAGCAGTTCAGTTCTTGAAATGGTCAAGTCACGGGCTTCCTGTTACAAATCAGTTTCAGGACCTTCGCCTTCGTTGATGCACCTGGATACATCAGTTCCGACTACGGCCAAATCTCAGTTTCTCCAACACCATATGTTCTACCATCCAAGAAAGACTATGAGATCCTGTTGTAACCATTGTTTAATGAGTACTATAATCTTCCACCACGAACTGTTTCCCCAGATCCGGTAGCTATTGTTGCTTCAAGAGCTGTTGATCCAGTTGGTTCACCTTCATCAACTACCATTGATCAAGATGAACAATCTACTAGTACTTCACCAACAAATCAGGAAATTCAATCTCAAGTCACTCATCAAGGTGTTAAAGAATAAATTCATGGACATCAAAATGCATAATTTAATAATGCACCCCTCCTTCATAATATTTCTTCAAACTCTAGTTTTGAAGAAACTAATTGACAAGGGGTCATTCCATTAAATTTGCATCATCTTATTCAACTGTTTAATACTATCACTAAGTTGACAAAGAATCACTCATTAGAGAATGTTATTGGCGATCCTTCTCGTCTAATTTCAACATAAAGTCAACTACAAGAACATGCCATTTGGAGCTACTTTGACGCAAATGAAAATCCAACTCCATTCGGTGTGAAACGGTATGGTTGAGATCTACTATCTCAAAGATAGTTTATGGTTTCTGAACAATTTTGTTCAGGACCCGTGCCTCAATTCATGGCTCCTGTACGCATCAGTTCAGGACCCGAGCCTATCATGATGACCCCTGGACAACTCATTTCAGGGCTCGCCCCATCGCCTGTCCCTGCAACTACATACATTCCACCAACAGATAAAGATCTGGAGATTTTATTCCAACCGATGTTCAATGAATATTTTGATCAATCAACAGATGGTGAACCAGTACCTACGGCTACTGTTGTTAACGCTCCAATTGTTTCTACAAATACATCTGTTTCTACAACGATTGCTCAAGATGCACCTTCTACAAGTCATTCACTGTCATCCTCACAAGTGCATCCTCCAGTCTTTCCTCAAGGTGTTGCAGCTAGACCAACTATCGAAGACACCTCAATTACTCAAGCTGACCTTCATCCCTCAGTTAACCCTGTTGCAGGAGAACCTAGTTCTGCACAGTCAACATTAGGGGATGTTAGTTTAGCTGAACCCAACCAAGTTACTCAACCACCAGATCATCTCAGAAGATGGACCAAAGATCACCCTCTTGATAACATCGTTGGCAATCCCTCTCGTCCTGTATCTACCAGAAAACAGTTAGCATCCGATGCTTTTGTGGTGCTGTTCCATACTGAACTGGTCCAAAGTCGAACCCAAGACTTCAAAGCGTGATAGAGACTGCTGGTTTTCAAGCCTGCAAGATGAAATCCACGAATTTGATCGACTGGAGTATTGGAAATTAGTACCTCACCCAATCTATTGTTACTGTTATCGCACTCAAGAGGATCTACAAAGGAGCTTTGATGAATATGGTGATGTACTGAAAAACAAAGCTCGGTTAGTTGCAAAGGGATATCGTCAGTGATCTTTTTCGGAAGGCCTTAGAGATCACTCCTGCATGACAACATCGTCCCTAAACCAGACTTAGCTTTGGAATTGGGTAAATCTATCAGCTTAACTGAAGCTGAAGAAGAAGCTGTTGCAAGAGAAGTTCATGCTACTCATGCAAGAATTGTGTCTGAATCTGAACCCGAGCCCACACAAAGAAGACAGTCTGGTATTGCTTTCAGAGATTCCTTTATTGTGTCAAAGAAGAGGTCTTCTGATTCGTCTAAGAAGCTCAAGGGTATTCAAACTCTTACTCCTGCTGAACAAGAGGCTGCTGACATAATGAAAGCTCTCAAGGAAAGCAAGAAAATGAGCAAGAGACAACCTGGAACTGGAGGCTCAAATGAAGGAACTGGTAACATACTAGGGGTTCCTGATGAGTCCACAGTCATCTCTAGAGCCTCAAGTGAAGGAACTGGATCCAAGCCAGGGGTTCCTGATGAGGAAAAGCTAATTCTTTAGTGGGAAGCAGATGTGGTCAGTGAACATTTTGACAGAGATGATAATGCTGGGGATGATAATGAGGAAACTAAGCCTGATCCTGAAGAAATATATAAGTAAAAGATGAACCAGGAAAAACTACTATGGAAACCGAAGTTGAATCCATGGTCACTGTTCCTATCCAACAAGTTTCTTCATCTGTTCCTTTACTGATACTTCAGTCATCGATCTCTCATCTCCTAAACCAGTATCTCCTCCCTGTCAAGAATCATTCATTACAACTTTCACCACCAACATCCGCACTACAGCAGAGCAGTTCAGTTCTTGAAATGGTCAAGTCACGGCTCCTGTGCAAATCAGTTCAGGACCTGCGCCTTCTTTGATGACTCCTGGATACATCAGTTCAGGACTCGTGCAAATCTCAGTTTCTCCAACACCATATGTTCCACCATCCAAGAAAGACTATGAGATCCTGTTGTAACCATTGTTTAATGAGTACTATAATCTTCCACCACGAACTGTTTCCCCAGATCCGGTAGCTATTGTTGCTTCAAGAGCTGTTGATCCAGTTGGTTCACCTTCATCAACTACCATTGATCAAGATGAACAATCTACTAGTACTTCACCAACAAATCAGGAAATTCAATCTCAAGTCACTCATCAAGGTGTTGAAGAATAAATTCATGGACATCAAAATGCATAATTTAATAATGCACCCCTCCTTCATAATATTTCTTCAAACTCTAGTTTTGAAGAAACTAATTGACAAGGGGTCATTCCATTAAATTTGCATCATCTTATTCAACTGTTTAATACTATCACTAAGTTGACAAAGAATCACTCATTAGAGAATGTTATTGGCGATCCTTCTCGTCCAATTTCAACATAAAGTCAACTACAAGAACATGCCATTTGGAGCTACTTTGACGCAAATGAAAATCCAACTCCATTCGGTGTGAAACGGTATGGTTGAGATCTACTATCTCAAAGATAGTTTATGGTTTCTGACCAATTTTGTTCAGGACCCGTGCCTCAATTGATGGCTCCTGATCATAGCAGTTCAGGACCCGTGCTTCATGAAATGACGTCTGATCAAATCCGTTCAGACCTCACGCCCAATCGACAAGAGACGTCTGTTGACAATATCTCCTCAGACCTTGTTTCAAATAAACAAAAGGCGTCAGATTATGACATCTCTGGCCCCGTGCCCCCAAGGAAAAATGTTGTTTCTCTAGCAGACAAAACAAATTCGTCACAAAAGGAGATCGAATTTCTATTCAATCATTTCTTTGAAGAATATTTCTCTTGGAATTTCTATTCAATCATTTCTTTGAAGAATATTTCTCTCCAATAAATGTTCATGCTGAAGAAAACAACAATGATCAAGCAGCGAATGCATCATTTTGACAAGATGAATTTATCAATCCTTTCTGTACACCGGTACAAGACATTGCTGAGTCTTCCTCATGCAATATTGATAATGAAAATATGCATTCATTTCAACCAACAGAGTCATGAATACCAATGGACAAAAGATCATCCATTAGAACAAGTTATTGACAATCCTACAAATCCAGTGCAAACAAGACAACAGCTTGCCACAAATCCTGAAATGTGTATGTTCGCGCTCATAGTGAGTATAGAAGAACCAAAGAACAGTAAGGAGGCAATGGCTGATTTTGCATGGATCGAAGCAATGCATGATGAACTTCATTAGTTTGATAGACCATAAGTCTGGGAACTCATCAACAAACCATTTGGCAAGACAGTGATAAAGCTAAAGTGGTTATGGAAGAAAAAAAAGGATGAAGTTTAGACTGTTATTCGCAACAAAGAAATACTTGTAGCTAAAGGCTATGCTCAAGAAGAGGGTACTGATTTCGAAGAATCATTTGCTCTAGTTGCTCATTTGGTAGCAGTTCGGATTTCATTGCCTATGCTGCATACAAGTCCTTTCCAATCTACCAGATGGAAGTTAAAACGGAATTTCTAAATAGTCCACTGAAGGAGGAGGTTTACTTTGCTCAACCGGAAGGGTTTATTGATCCTGAACATCCATAAAAAGTCTACCTTTTAAGGAAATCTTTATACGGCTTGAAGCAAGCCCCAAGAGCCTGGTATGATGAATTATCCAATTTCCTAATGTCCAAAGGATTTTCTAAAGCATTTTCAAACGTTGAGCATGTCGAATGCATTGATACTCGCAAAAGCACTTCTGGAGGGATACAATTCCTAGGTGACAAACTTGTAAGCAAGATGTCAAAGAAAAAATATTGAACTGCAATATCTTTAACAGAGGCAGAGTACGTGACGTTATCTGCAAGTTGTGCTCAAGTAATGTGGATGAGGACACGGCTTAAAGTTTATGGCTTCAACTACAACAAAATACTGTTGTACTACGATTCACAGTCAGCCATAGCAATCTCATGCAAAGCCGTACAACACTCTCATACAAAGCACATCCATACTCGGTATCACTTCATAAAGGAACAGGTTGAAAATGATATTATTAAATTATATTTTGTCAGAACTGAATACCAATTAGCTGATTAATTTATGAAAGCCCTTCCTGAGGATCGGTTTTTGTATCTTGTCAGAAGGATTGGTATGAGATGTTTGACTCCAGCAGAACTGGAGGTTCTGACAAATATAACTGCTTGATATTATCATCAAACATGGCTTATGTACATTTCTGTGCATAACCCGGGCCTCATCGTAAAGGAAAATACACGTCTCAGTGCATTTTTCCTTAGCAACGAAAAGAGAAGTCTTTTCGGTATTGAGCTACTCTAACAAAACATTCAAAGTTTTGAGCTCATGACAATGGCTTGCAGTTATTTCTGACTGCAACCCGCTTTTCAATCTGAGGAACGCATGTCGTCGAAAAGACAGTTGTTCCTGACAACGGGTAATTAATTTTTCCCGGGCATGGATTATTTCATATCCATGCATCATAAGAATAAGTGTACGTTTCAGTGCATTTATTTGTCAAAATAAGAGAAATCTTATTTCAATTGGGAAAAAGTTGTCTTCACAATGAATCAATATTTTCAGTAATCACGAAAAGATTTTCCAAGATAATTCGACCTCTCAAACAATGACTACAGCTCTTTAAATAGAAAACGGGTCATTATTTGAGGGGGAGAAAGTGTCAAATAATCTTTTAAACGGTCTTTCAAAATAAGTCAAGGATTAAACAGTTGAAGTTTTTGATAATGACAGATAACAATTTAAAGGGAGTTAATTCATATTAACTACATGTGCCTTAGATGTCATTTGCTTCAAACTTTAGGGACTTATTTGCAATTGAAGACTTAGTGAATTCAGGCTTTAAACTACATACGACTAATATTGCCAACGCGTCATAGTTTGTAAAAAGACTTAGGAATGTTTGGAAATTCTTTCGTAGTTTAAAAAGCCTTGAAACTGATTCTTACGGGATAGATTTAAGTTTATTAATTCTGCGAACACGATCTCAAGCATGTGTGCATATAAGATTTTTCTGATTCTGAGGTATCGAAAACATCAAGGGGAAGGAGTAAATACACTGAAAGGTACAACAACTACACGTGATAGAATCCATAGCCTTATTTAATTGTAGGCCATTCCGGGAAGACAAATGTCTTATCCACAGAGAAAATCAGTGTTTTATCGTGTTACTTTCTGAGACTTAGTTGACTTTGGTGTTTCAATTCATATCATCACTATCATGTTAAGAGAAATTAGACAACCGGGACTTAATTGACTTTGGTGTTACGGTTTCAAATTAATTGTGTACTTCATCGATTTGGGCGTCAGACTTCAAGTATTCTTAATGCAAATTGCAAGAAGGCTATGAACCTACTCAAGAAAGGATTGCTGATTCAAGGGGAAGCTAAGACAACTTCCAAAAGGAGAGTATCGAGACGGACTACAGACTGCTTACATGGACAAAATGACTATGTCATTTTCGGTTTAAACATTTTCAGGTCCTATCTCATACATAATCTTGTGAATATATAAATGTGTAGTGTAGACTTAATTATAGGCTAATATAAATAGTGATTGAGTACAAATTTTCAAGAATTTCTTTGAAAATTCAAAATCTTTCAAATTACAGTACTCAGCACTATTGGTATGTGCTTAATTACACATACCTTTTACCTTTAAAAACGAGCTAAAATAACCAAAAACGGACTTAAAATGCCGGCAAGACAGTGATAAAGCTAAAGTGGTTATGGAAGAACAAAAAAAAAGAGGATGAAGTTCAGACTGTTATTCGCAACAAAGCAATACTTGTAGCTAAAGGCTATGCTCAGGAAGAGGGTACTGATTTCGAAGAATCATTTGCTCTAGTTGCTCGTTTGGAAGCAGTTCGGATTTTCGTTGCCTATGCTGCACACAAGTCCTTTCCAATCTACCAGATGGAAGTTAAAATGGAATTTCTAAATGGTCCACTGAAGGAGGAGGTTTATTTTTTCAGCCGAAAGGTTCGTTGTTCGAACATCCATAAAAAGTCTACCTTTTAAGGAAAGCTTTATACGGCTTGAAGCAGGCCCCAAGAGCCTGGTATGATGAATTATCCAATTTCCTGATGTCCAAAGGCTTTTCTAAAGCATTTTCAGACGTTGAGCATGCCGAATGCATTTGCTACTCCAAAGCACTTCTGGAGGGATACAGTTCCTAGGTGACAAACTTGTAAGCAAGATGTCAAAGAAACAATATTGCACTGCAATATCTTCAACAGAGGCACAGTACGTGGCGTTATCTGCAAGTTGTGCACAAGTAATGTGGATGAGGACACAACTTAAAGTTTATGGCTTCAACTACAACAAAATATTGTTGTACTACGATTCACAGTCAGCCATAGCAATCTCATGCAAAGTCGTACAACACTCTCATACAAAGCACATCCATACTCGGTATCACTTCATAAAGGAACAGGTTGAAAATGATATTATTAAATTATATTTTGTCAGAACTGAATACCAATTAGTTGATTAATTTACGAAAGCCCCTCCTGAGGATCGGTTTTTGTATCTTGTAGAGGATTGGTATGAGCTGTTTGACTCCAGTAGAATGGAGCGTTCCTGACAAAAGTGATGCTTGATATTATCATCAAACATCATCTTGTAAATATAAAAAAATAGCTTATGTACATTTTGTACATAACCCCGGGCCTCTATCGTAAAGGATAATACACGTTCTCATGTGCATTTTTCCTTAGCACGAAAGAGAGTCTTTTCGGTATTGAGCTACTCTAACAAAACATTCAAAGTTTTGAGCTCATGACCAATGCTTGCAGGTATTTCTGATGCAACCCGCTTTTCAAAATAAGGATCGCATGTCGGTCGAAAAGACAGCTGTTCAGACAACGGGTATATTTATTTTTCCGGGCATTGGATTATTTTAATCCATGCATCATAAGAATAAGTGTACGTTTCAGGCATTTATTAGTCAAAATAAGAGAAAATCTTATTTTTCAATTGGGAAAACGTTGTCTTCACAATGAATCAATATTTTCAGGTAATCATCGAAAAGATTTTCAAAGATAATTCTCGGAACTCTCAAAAATGACTAAACTATTTACATAGAAAACTGGTATTATTTGAGAGGGAGCACCTTTAGTGTCAAATAATCTTAGAAACGGGTCTTTCAAAATAAGTGTCAAGGATTAAAACAGTTGAAGTTTTTGATAATGACATATAACAAGTTAAAGGAGTTAATTCCTATTATACGACATGTGCCTTAGGATGTCATTTGCTTCAAACTTTCGGGATTATTTGCAATTGAAGACTTAGTGAATTTAGGCTTTAAACTACATACAAACTACTATTTGCCAACGCGTCATAGTTGTATAAATGACTTAGGAATGTTTGGAAATTCTTTCGTAGTTTAAAAAGCCTTGAAACTGATTCTCACGGGATAGATTTAAGTTTATTAATTCTGCGAACACGATCTCAAGCATGTGTGCATATAAGATTTTTCTGATTCTGAGTTTCGAAAACTCAGGGGAAGGAGTATACACTAAAAGGTAACAATAACTACAACGTGATAGAATCCATAGCCTTATTTAATTGTAGGCCATTCCGGGAAGAAAATGTATTTTCGCAGCAGAAAATCAGTGTTTTATCGTGTTACTTTCCGGGTGCGCTATTCTAACCACATAGGAGAAGAGATATCTTGTCATTTATGGTATGCATCAGTTGAGATACCAGGGAAATGTGTTGACAGAAGATTGATTAGAGCGTGAGAAGATTGGTTACTAATTCAATATATTGCTCCATTAACAGTCAATCATCATCTGTTTAAGGAGTAGAAATATTTGATCAAAGAGGGACATATTGGTATGATAAGTATGATAATTCCTCTAGTTAGTCAGTATCCGATAGAAAGAAAAGTGTACATTTGGGACTTAGTTGTCTTAGGTGTTATCAGTTCGTCTACTGAGAGGGAATAATTGAGATATCCGGGACTTAGTTGACTTTGGTGTTTCAATTCATATCATCACTATCATGTTAAGAGAAATTAGACATCCGGGACTTAATTGACTTTGGTGTTACGGTTTCAAATTAATTGTGTACTTCATCGATTTGGGCGTCAGACTTCAAGTCTTCTTAATGCGAATTGCAAGAAGGCTTTGAATCTACTCAAGAAAGGATTGCTGATTCAAGGGGAAGCTAAGACAACTTCCAAAAGGAGAGTATCGAGATGGACTACAGACTGCTTACATGGACTCGGTTTGAACATTTTTAGGTCCTGTCTCATACATAATCTTGTGAATATATAAATGAGTAGTGTAGACTTAATTATAGGCTAATATAAATTGTGATAGAGTACAATTTTTCAAGATTTTTGAAAATTCAAGATCTTTCAAAATTACAGACTCAGCACTATTCTAATATTCTTCAATGATTGAGGTGGGCATTATTATGTTCACAAACACGGCTTGGGAATAATTGGTCACACTTTTCTCCGAAAGTTTATAAACATATATAACTCAATTGATATCCAAAATGTCAAATGATTTGGAATTTTTGTTAAGGGGAGAAATAAATGTGATTGAACTATGTAAAGTGATATATTACTCAGTGTATACTCCACAACACGTGCTAAACAGTTTCGTAATACCGATGCAATGATTGAGGGGGAGCTTTTCTGAAAGCTAAACTCAATAGGTATATGTAAGGTGATCATATATTACTCAAGTGTATACTTCACAAACATGTGCTAGAAACAGTTTCGAATACGTGCACATGTTGGGGGGAGTTTTCTGAAGCAAAAATCAAATCGAGTAATAAGACTCAGCTTGATAGTTTTATCATAAGTACCTGTTGAGTTTTCTCACAGTGATTTTATGGCAAGGTGCCTGTACCAAAAGTGCTGAATGTACTTTAATGTTATCGAAGTTATACGGATGGTAAGGGTTTAGGTACTCGTTCCCTGATCTGCCAGAACGGGAGGGAATTACCAGGACTATCAATCGTTAGTGTAGAAGTCTAAGGTATGATAAAATGGAGTAAATGTGAGGAAAAGGGAATAGTGGCCGGACTGAGATTGGAGCAAGTTTGAATAAACCAACTCGGGTTAAAGGTTATAGTCATGAAATCTGGTAAGCACTAAAAGGGTGAAGAAAATATGAAAAAGATATTGTACGGATAAATGGTGTAAAGAAGAAAGCCCTTCCATAACTTAGGCAGGAAACGGGTCAATATATGCTGCCATAAATCATTAAAATGCCTCGCTGACTTGACGTACATCATAGACAGTGATGCAATGACACAACCCTCCCAAAGCCACTAGAATCTCTGTCAAAAGATTTCTGTTTCATTTCTCAGGAGGACTAAACATGTAATTCCTGACTCACTCACTCGCGTAAGTCGGTATTGAAAAGGTGGCAGTCAGGCTCCACGCCTCCGAACAACTAAATCAAAAGCCCTTTGAGTCTCTGAGCTTAGAGTCTCATAAATTCATCTCCGTTAGGACAATTCCAATTTACTTGTTATTCACACACTGTGATTACAAGGTTTTATTCATCAGACGATTCATCTAGCATTATCCTTTTGATTTTGCAGAAATGCGAGTGATACGTAAGTATTCACTGTAAGATGAAATCTGCTTGAGCCAACTTCAAAACAAGCACATGGTAGGTGACTTGTGAGATCCTTAATGATCTAACTTTGTGAAAACTGGAAAACAAAAGGTGCGATTCTACATGAATCAAACTTGTAGATTTTTCTATCCAGTATTACGAATTGACGGTTATTGGACTTTGGAAAACAAATATAAAACTTTCGAGTGTTACAACAACTCTTTTGCCAAAGTATCAGATCGATTGTTTTCTACAAACTAATTTTCTATCTTTTTTTATTGCTTAACTGTTTGTATAAGGAACATTTAAGATGGCGATGGAGATAAGTGATCCAAACAAAATTCAAGGTTCATAACCGCGTGCTCATTCTCAAATGACTCATTCAAAGATATCATGAAAGCTCAAGTATCTGTTATTAAAGCTTCCCAACTCTGAGTATTCCCGTCTTTCAAGATCAAGAAATGTCGTGAGCATATCATTATGAAATGACACAAGTTCATACAAGATGGCAAAGATCACATGTGATTAAAGATTCTGATTGGATGATGATCTAAAGAAGCTCAAAGAACCACATACAAGTCAAGCTACAGCCTAAAAGTCTAAAGTTCACTGTTTAGATTCACAGATACAGATCAATAAAATCAAAGCGTTTACGAGCTTAGTAAGATCAATCTGGAGATTGAAGATCTTAAGTTTAGTATTTATAGGGGTGGACCTCCTCGCAGGGGGTGATTGTCTAGATATTAGAAAAAAGACTCGGTCATCCCATGCATCTAGATCTGTTATGTTCCTGTCTAGTGTAATCGTGTTTAAGCAGGTGTATCTCCCCATTGCTTTGTAGTCTACTGCCTCTACGTAGAGTCTCGGTATTGAGTCGAGTACTATTGACCCGGTGTATTGTAAGAATCTATAATCTCGCTACCCCTATTCCAAACTTTGGAAGAGGTACGCTTATATTCATTTTACACACACTCTTTAGTGTGTTTTCCTATTTTCTCTAACTATTCTCTCTCTTAACTTTCTCTGTTTCTCTAGGATCTCTTTAGATTCTATACATGTTTGTGTGATTCGGGAATACAGATTTCAATCATGGCAAAACACTTGGGTGTTCGCTAAATTACCACTCAGGTTGTAAACCTATTGGTTTCAATGGATCTTCAAAAAAAAAACTAAAGGTAGATGGAACTATTGAAAATTTCAAGGCTAGACTAGTCATTTAGGGTTTTAGACATAAGTCAAGGATAAACTACTTTGATACTTATGCTCTAGTGGCACGTATCATTACCATAAGACTACTGATTGCTTTTGGTCTCAAATTCACGATCTGTTTATTCATCAGAGGATCGTGAGGATAGCTTTCTTGAATGGTGAATTAGAGAGGAGGTCTATTTGAACCAACCTAAAGGCTTTATCATGGCTAGCAGAATAAAACAAATGTGTGTAACTGATTAAGTCTTTATAAGGACAGAAAGCAGGAGTAAGCAATGGCATCAAAAGTTTGATGAAGTGGTTTTGTCTTGTGGTTATTTACTTAACCAAGTGACAAATTCGTATATAGCAAAGATTGATGAATCTAGAAAGGAGTCATTATTTGTCTATATGTTGATGACATGCTGATCTTTGGCACTGCCTAAGTTTAGGTTGACCTGACAAAGGAATTTTTGTCATCAAGGTTCTCTATAAAGGACACAGGAAAGGCTGATATTATCCTTAATATAAGGGTTAAACATGAAAGTAATAAAATAACAATATCTTAGTCTCATTATATTAAGAAGGTACTGAAGAAATTTAATTACTTTGATTGTACTCTAGTGAGTACTCTTATGGATACACGTGAGAAGCCGATGCCCAATAATGGTTATGTCGTATCTCAACTTGAGTATTCTAGGGTGATTGGTGGGTGGGGTACTTGTGTATGCATGACTTGTACTAAGCCTGCTATTGCTTTGTAGTAGGTAACTGAGTGTACATAGTTAATCTGGTACTCAACCTGATAAGCAATTCAGATGGTATTGTAGTATTTGAAGAAAACTACGGATTATAGTTTGATATTAACTCGTTATCCTTCATTCTTAAAAGGATACTCTAATGCATGTTGGATCAACAATATTAAAGATAATTCATCTACCAATGGCTAGGTATTCCTGCTTGATGGAGGTCTAATTTATTAGGCATCCAAGAAAAAAACTTGCATCACCAGTTCAACAATGAAATATGAGTTTGTGGCTTTAGCAGCTGCAGGTAAGGAAGCTGAACGGTTGAGAAACCTGATCCTTGAGTTTCCATTGTGCTCCAAACCTATAGCACCTATATCTATCCGTTGTGATAGTGCTGCTACATTGGTAAAGGATTTATAGCCAAATGTACAATGGGAAGTCTGGACACTTAAGTGTCAAGCATAACATGATTCGTAAACTTATCATGAATGAGGTGGTATCTATAGAGTGTGTTAGGTCTCAACAAAACCTACCTGATCATTTGATGAAGGGACTGGCTAGAGACTTGGTTATAAAGTCTGCTGAAGGTAGGGTTTAAAGTCCAACTTAGTTACTGAATGCTAGGACACCCAACTCCCTCCTGAGGAAACTTGGGAGCTGAGTTCAATGTGGAAAGATGAACGTTCAATTAACTTAAGCACATATATTTACATATCATTAATGATAATATTGGTTCAGCCTTTATGTCAACCTCTAAACTGAATGATTTAATCTTATGGCATGCTAGACTAGGCCATGTCCACTTTAAGAGGATGCAAGATATGTTTAAGGATGGGTTAATCTCATATTTTGACATGGACACTGAAAAATGTAAGACTTGCATGCTGACCAAAATTACTAAGAAACCATTTTAAAATGTAAAACGTAAAACTAAAGTTTTGGAGCTGATCCACAATGATTTGTGTGATTTTCATGATACCTCCTCGTTAGGGAATAAAAAATACTTTGTGACGTCTATTATGATGCTTCTAGGTCTTGTTATGTTTATTTGTTACATACTAAAGATGAAGCATTTGATAAATTCAAGGTATTCAAAACTGAAGTTGAATTACAATAAGGGTCCTTAATCAAAAGATTTAAGACAAGACTCAGGACTAATATAGGAGGTAAGTATATGGATACTCTGTATTTTTAGTCTGTTGGTATTATTCATGAAACGACTGCTCTCTATACTCCACAACAAAATGATATATCTCAAAAGAAAAATAGAGTACTAAAAGAAATAACTAATTCCATGTTGTCCTACTCAGGACTGAGTCAAGGGTTCTGGGGTGAAACTATGTTAACAGCTCTCTATTTATTAAATAGGATTCCTAACAAAAGAAACAGGATTGCCCCTTATGAACTCTAGGCTAAAAAGAAATCATACCTGAACTACCTCAAGATTTGGGGTTGTAGGGCAGTTGTAAGACTCCCTGATTCAAAGCTGAAAACTTTAGCTGAAAGAGGCATTAAATTCATCTTTGTTGGATATGCTGAGCATTCAAAGGCTTTTAGGTTATATGTTATTGAACCTAATGAATCAGTTTTAATTAAATCGATAACTGAATCAAAAGATGCTATCTTTGATGAGAATAGATTCTCATCAGTCCCTAGACCAAGTTAGAGGTCCCTGATAAATGCAACTGAAGACATTGGTGGTTCAGTGGTCCCTCAAAAGGTCACTGAAGAGGTTGTGGTGGTTCAACAACCTGAACCTAAGCTTAGAAAAAGCAAAAGGAATAGGACTCTAAAGAACTTTGCACCTAAATTTCAATTATACTTAATTGACGGAACAAGAGATGAGGTCTCTGATGAACACTCATATTGCTTTAATGTAGAGGATGACCCCAAGACAGTTAATGAAGCAGTGAAGTCTCAGGATGTTGCTTTCTGATAAGAAGCAATTAATGATGAAATAGATTCCATCATGGTCAACAACACTTGGGTGTTGGCTTATCTTCCTCTAAGTTGCAAACCTCTTGGTTGCAAATGGATCTTCAAAAGAAATCTGAATGTAGATGGAACTATTGAAAAGTTTAAGGCGAGACTAGTCATTCAAGGCTTTAAACATAAGTCAATGATAAACTACTTTGATACTTATGCTCCAGTGGCGCGTATTAGTACCAAAAGACTGCTAATTTCTTTGGCATCAATTAACAATCTGATTATTCATCAGATGGATATGAAGACAACTTTCTTGAATGGTGAATTGGATGAGGATGGCTATATGAACCAACCTTAGGGCTTCATCATGCATGGCAATGAAAACGAGGTGTGTAAACTAATTAAGTCTTTATATGGACTGAAGCAGACACATAAGCAATGACATCAAAAGTTTGATGAAGTAGTTTTGTATAGTGGTTATTTACTTAACCAAGCTAAAAAATGTGTATATAGCAAATTTGATGAATCTAGTAAAGAAGTCATCATTTGTCTATATGTTGACGACATGCTAATCTTTGGCACTGACTAAGTTCAGGTTGACCTGAGAAAGGAATTCCGGTCATCAAGGTTCTCCATGAAGGACATGGGAGAGGCTGATGTTATCCTTGGTATAAGGATTAAACATGAAAGTAATAGAATAACAATTTCTCAATCTTATTATATTAAGAAGGTACTAAAAATATTTAATTACGTTGATTGTACTCCAGTGAGTACTCCTATGGATACAAGTGAGAAGATGATGCCCAATAATGGTCAGGCCATATCTCAACTTGAGTATTATAGGGTGATTGGCTGCCTGATGTATGCCATGACTTGTACAAGGCCTGATATTGCTTTTGCAGTAGGTAAACTGAGTAGGTACACTAGTAATCTTGGTACTTAGCACTAGCAAGCAATTCAAAGGGTACTGAAGTATTTGAAGAAAACTATGGCTTATAGTTTGATATATATTGGTTATCCTTCAGTCTTAGAAGGATACTCTGATGTAAGTTGGATCAGCAATATTGAAATATAATTCGTCTATTAGTGGTTGTGTATTCCTGCTTGGTGGAGGTGTAATTTCTTGGGCATCCAAGAAACAAACTTGCATCACCAGTTCAATAATGGAATCTGAGTTTGTGGCTTTAGCAGCTGCTAATTAGGAAGCTGAATGATTGAGAAACCTGATCCTTGAGATTTCATTGTGGACCAAATCTATAGCACCTATATCTGTCCACTGTGATAGTGATGCTACATTGACAAAGGCTTATAGCCAAATGTCCAATAGAAAGTCTAGACACTTAGGTGTCAGGCATAGCATGTTTCGTAAACTTACAATAAATGCGGTGGTATCTATAGAGTTTGTGAGGCCTCAAAAAAACTTAGCTGATCACATGACGAATGGACTAGATAGAGACTTGGTTATAAAGTGTGTTGAAGGGATGGGTCTAAAGTCCAACTTAGTCACTGAATGCTAGGACACCCAACTTCCTCGTAAGAAAACTTGGGAGCTGAGTACAATGTGGAAAGCTGAACGTTCAGTGAACTGAAGCACATGTATTTACATATCATCCTAAAGATGTGCTTGGAACCTGCTGAAAAAGAAGATGAAGACTTTACTTCTCAATGGTTAATTTCTCTAAAAAGATGCTTAGCAGGAGCATGTATAAAAAGGAACCACCTATATGAATATTGAGTTTTTGCCGCTTCAGTGAGCTCTGGACTTTTAGCTCTTACAACATTTATGAATTGAATAGGGACACATGGCTTGTATAGTGTCATGATCATTTAAGTGTTTAAAAACCTGTGTGTATTTTATTTTCACGTATTCAAATGGGTTGAAGGGTTCAATTCTTAAAACACCCTGATTCTCTAATATTTGAATGTATAATGTACTAAGATGGAAATTAAATTCTTAGGATATTTTTGTTTATGCACTTTCTTTGTTAAATGTTAAATTTTCATGCAAAGGGATTGTACTAAATTGGGGAGGATTGTTGGAAATTTAATTCAATTGTGGGTTCAGTTCATACCAGGTAATGAGACTGGAGGTACGTAGTGTACTCTCATAGGTCACTAAATACTCTGACTGTGATAAAAAGAAATTCAAGTCGCTGATGAAGTTCAGTGAGTTCACCCTTCAGTAAGTGTAACTCTGGAGTGAATGATATTTTTCAGTCTGATGGCTTGAGCTTTGTACTCCCTAAGTAGTAAGCTAAAAGATACCATGAGGGAGTAATCCATTAGGGGATATATCCTCAACGGGTTATCTCATCACTGATTCTTTTCAGTGTGAACACTTCTGCTTGTGTGCTCTTCAGTGGGCTAGCTGAATGATCATGACACTGAAGGATTGACCTCGTTGAAATGAATTCAACTAACTTGTAACAACTTTGATCTATTCAAGTGGCAGGTTTAACTGCATTTAATGACCACATTTAAATTGATCATGTAACCACTAATTCCTACAATTATGGAGGCTAATTATAGAAAAGATTAACGGTCTCATTAATTTCTCATAATTCAATTGACTAAGGTTTGAGTATATCCTCTATAAATAGGAGATTACAATTGCATAGAAAAACACATGGAAAACATAAACACTTAGAAGCGAAGAGTTTTGATTTTAGCCTAAAACAAGAACAAACAGTTGGTTTTATCACAATGAGGTATTCGTGTAACTCAGGGATAGGGTCGAATAATCTTCTTTAAAAAATGATCACCCGACTTTGAGTTATATCCGATAACCTTAATTGGTAATTGGTTAGGCATTAATTATCTTCACCCTGAAAACAACGACCAACAATATTCAATGGCATTCATAGAATAAGATATTTCTCATTGTATGTTGAGTCCATCGTATATACTACTCGTATATTGACAAACAAATTTTTCTAAATGTAAACCTAATCCTGGATGTTATGACGTATTTTTCTATTCATACACACACGTACATAAACAAAGAAAAGACATCACAAAGTTTAAGATTTGGTTTATCTTTGAAAGATTGTGTCACACTTAGTTGTCAATTTGTCATTTTCATATTGCTCGCACGTTTTCATTATTTATGTTTCACCTTTTTTGGGCCGGCTATCTACTTTGCTTTGTATATAGAAACGCCATTCTCTTTGTTGGAGGAAAATATCGTCACAAACTACTTAAAAGTGTAACAATAATTATTAAAAAAGAGTACGATCTAAGAACATTTTTACATAAAGAAGAATTGTGGTTTGATCTAATTAAGAGTATCGTACATAATACAGATTAACACGTGAATATAAGCCATTATATTTTATGCTTCGCACTCAACCCTTTTTCTCCATAGAAACAATTAGTCTTAAAAGAAAATCTTCAATGTGTGTGAAACGAATGTTAATGAGTGTGACGTGGAAACCTAAAATAGGTAAGGGAGCATACATTATTGGGCATGATAGATATGGGGAGAATTTTGTGTTATATAAAAACAACCTTCTTCTCCATTGAAGGGTCCCCTTCCTAAAGGCTAAACACAAATCTTGATTTTATGGTTTGAGAATCTTGACTTTAACATCCTTCAATATCTCTTCTTTTCACTTCATATTACCACTCTTCTTTCTATACTACTTTTTTGGTATTTGCTACTCATAATTACTTAATTAATACTCCGAATATCTTCAAGATCCTTTAATCCAATCATAAACACTCATCAAGATAATGCAAGGAAAACTAGCAAACTTTAGTTGTGCCTTTTTTAGTAAATAGTTATTCTCTTTGCAAAGATCTATAATAATCCTTGTATGAAAGGTAAACTTTTTCTTTATTAAAGTATCATGGTAATCAATTAAGTTAAGGATACTTGCATTTAAATTTTAAATATATTAACTTTAGGGTAAGCACTTAGAGCTCATACTTCAGAAATAGGAGTGAAAGATGCAAATAATTTGATAAGAAATATATACTTGTTAATAAGGTCAAAATGTTTTCATTGTTTTCTTTACAGGTTGAGTCATATCATGTTGATCTTTACCTCAATAGCAAATATGTATGCTTTATATGAGTGCATCCCTATCACAGTAACTCCATTTTCTTTTTACAGTAGCAAGTAATCGTCGAATAATAAGTTCCATAGCAAGGAATCGAAATAAGAAGTTGTTAGGTATATCGCACCTGCGCACACCGACGAAAAAACAAAAAACACAAACAAGGCTTGCGAAAAGTAATTGTGGAATGCAATCGACACAAGATATAACAAGGGAAGTCGTAGCAGTCCACGGGATCAAACCAGACATATTTATTATTGCGGTACACACACACATACAAAAGATACACGTTTACAATTACATTGAGGGGTATATATAAGTGTGAAACCCTAATCCTAACTTTCTCCCCAAGATAACATCTTAAAGCCCGACTAACTACATATGGCCAATCCCATCTTCCAGAAGTTTCTGCTCAGCGGGCTGACCGCCTGTCGGAGCCTATATCTCGGAGCCTTTGTCAGTCTTCTTATGCTCTACTTAAGAGTAGGATCCAAAGGAGCTTCTGCGTAAGTAGAGTCCTACCTCTGTTACGCTTAGTCAGATTAATATCGAAGCCTTCTGTTCGAAGCCTACATCAGTCTTTACAACCCAACAATCTCCCACTTGGAGGCTGATCACTTCACTGCTCTCCGTCTCAAGTAATCTCTGTAAACTTCAAACCATCTTCCCTTCAACAATGCCCCTGCTCTAACTTTCTATACCGCCGAACATATGGAACACGCTGCAACTAACCAAGCACAGGGCTAGGAGACTTTTGATACAAGGTATCCTAAACTAACATCATCAAACTCGAAATAACCTCCCTCTCTAGTAAGACACCAACCTTCATTCATTAGTTATCTCAGAGGCCAGTTGAAGCTGCGCAAAGCTTCAACTTCTCTGTTGTCACCACCTTGGTGAGCATATTTGCAGGGTTCTCTACTCCAAGAATCTTCATCAAAGATAATGTCCATTCACTCACCAATTATAGGATATAGTGATATCTTATCTTTATGTGTTTCGTTTGACCGTGAAACACTTGATTCTTGGCGAGATGAATAGCACTATCTGGGCTCTGTCTAACTCTTCATGAAAATTCTTCAACCATACAAACTCTTTGCCAGCCTCTGCAATAGCCATATACTCAGCTTCTGTAGTTGACATAGCGACACAATTATGAATTTTTGACATCCAACTAACAACTGTATCACCCACTGTGAAAACATAACCCATGGTGCTCTTGCCCGAATCTAAGCAACCTTCATAGTCTGAATCAGATAATCCTTCTAAGACAACCTCTTTTCTGCTGAAACATAGGGTAGCCTTTAAAGTACCTTTCAAGTAGCGTAGAAGCCACCTGACAGCTTCCCAATGCTCCTTTCCTGGGTTAGACATGAATCTGCTAACAACTCTCACTGCATGAGCTATATCTGGCCTTGTACACATCATAGCGTACATCACACTGCCTATTGTTGAAGCATAAGGAAACTTAGCCATTCTTCGTCTTGAATCCTTCGTCTTGGGTGCCTGTTTCTTACTAAGCTTAAACTAGTCTCTCAAAGGCTGACATCTAGCCTCTGCATCCTTCATATTAAACTTCTTTAACACCTTCCTGATGTATTTCTTCTGGGATAGCCTTAGAGTACCATTTGTTTTATCTCTGATGATGCTCATGCCTAGAATCTGCTTTGCGGAGCCTAAATCCTTCATCTCAAACTCTAGAGACAACTGACTTTTGAGCTTCTTCAACTCTTCCATGTCAGAGCCTGCTACCAACATGTCATCAACATATAACGGTAATACAATGGAGGACAAACTAATCTTTTTCAAGTAGCAACAATGGTCCATAGCACATCTCTTGTACCCCGCCCTTTGCATAAAATTGTCAAACTTTAAGTACCATTATCTCGGTGGTTGCTTTAATCCGTACTAACTTTTCTTCAACTTGCACACGAGGTTTTCTTCTTTCCCAGCTGACTGAAAACCCCTCTTGTTGTTCCATGGAGATGTCTTCATTAAGGTCACCATGTAAAAAGGGTTGTCTTGACATCTAATTGCTCTAGATGCAAGTCCTCTGAGGCTACAATACTCAAGACTAACCAGATTGTAGTCATTTTCACAACTGGAGAGAAGATCTCATTGTAGCCTACCTTCATTTTTGTTGGAAACCATTAACCACCAATCCAGCCTTGTATCTTTGCTGCCATTATGCTCTTTTTTAACCCTAAACACCCACTTACTCTATAATGCCTTCTTTCATGCTGGTAATCTGACTAAGTACCAAGTCTGGTTCTTTTCAAGTGAACTTATCTCTTCATTTATAGTCTTCTTCCACTATACGGTGTCTTTGCTACTTAAGGATTCTGAATAAGACTATGGTTCACCCTTCCCTATTAGTAGCAAATAGTTTACTGGTAGAGAGTACCTTATCGGAGTCCTGGACTCTCTATTGGACCTTCGTACCTGTGGATTTTTGGAGCCTCCCTCCTCGAAGGATGCTCCGTCTTTAGAGCCTTCTTCATATGAATTTCCACTATCCTCGAAGCTCTTACTATTTTCGAACCCCTCACTCGTATCTGAGCTCTAACTTGAGCTCTAAGTGATTTTTGAACTTAACCCATTATCTACAAAGATGATATTATTTGCAAGGTTATATGGACAGTCTTCCAACACCACTTGACCCTTCTGATTTAGTTCCATTAAGGTACTAGAATCTGTTGCAGCATTGGCTCCATAAAGAGAGTCCTCATTGAATGTGACATCTGTGCTACGTACAACATTGTGACCCTTCGTATCCCAAAATCGATATCCTATCTCATCTTAGTAGTAGCCTGTGAATGTGCACTTTATGGCTTTTGCATCTAGCTTATCTCTTGCAACATCTTTCACCTTAACTTAAGAGTCACACCCAAATACCTTTAAGTGTGCGAGACTAACTTCCTTCCCTTGCCATTCCTCTTCTTGAATTTGGAACCCTAAAGGCATAGAGGGTCCACAATTAATTAAGTAAGATGATGTATTAACTGAATCTGCCAGAACATTTTTGGGAGCCTTGCATGAAGCCTTATACTCTTCGCTCTATCATTCAATGTTTAGTTCATTCTTTCAGCAACATCGTTCTGTTGAGGTGTTTTTGAGACTTTTTTAGCATCGTAAACCCGTTCTTAGCACAATAATCAATGAACTCTCTGTTACTATACTCTCTACCATTATCAGATTTCAAACACTTCACCCGAGGGTTTGTTTCATTCTCCACTACATCCTCCCACTTCTTATTAAGTGTTAAATACCTCAGATTTATTTTTAAGAAAATAAACCCATACCTTCTTGCAGCTATCATCGATAAAGGTAACATAGTAGCGAGATCCGCCTATTGATGTAATAGATGTAGGGTAATAGACATCTATATGAACTAGCTCAAGCCTATGTAGTTTCCTTGTATTCTAAGACTTTACGAAGCTTACCTTCTTTTGTCTTCCCAATACACATGGCTCATAGAATCCTACACCATATGGGATCCTACCCTTCAAAGCTAGAATCTTCATACCCTTCTCACTCATGTGCCCAAGCCTCTGGTGCCACAGAGTAGCGTTGCCCCTAGCATCAATAGGTGCGTTAATCCTATCAGAGGGTACCTCAACCATATATAAGCTTCCACATTTGTTCCCACGAGTTACCATAAAACTACATTTAGTAACCTTCCATTGCTGGTCTCCGAAGCCTATGTGGTAACCTTCCTCATCAAGCTACCCAGCATAGATTAACCTTCTCTTTAGGCCTGGAATGCCTTCAGAGTCCAACTTGTACCAAAAGAAGTTTTAAGGACAACACCCCTAACGCCTGCAATGTCTAGAGTCTTGTCATATAATAAACGAACCTTACTAGACCGTAGCTTGAACCTTTCTAACTCTTCCTTGCAATAGGTAGCATGGAATGATGCACCATAATCCATAATGCGATCCTCAGCCGTATTCTCAACGCAACATACCAATGCGTTACAGAGTCTCCAGCTGCCATGTTAACCTCCTTACCCCTGGAGGTTACAGGCTTTGAACACTGATTCTGAAAGTGGCCTTTCTAGTTGTAATTCTAACATGTGATATCCTACCTGTTCTTGGACTGACATCTCTTCTTTGACTTTGATCTACCTCTGTTCTGCTTCTGCCCTTTGTCTTGCTTTATACCCCTGCCTTTGTCTTCTTACTCAATAGAGAGTTCGAGTATTCTTTGGATGTCTTTCTACATATATCTTCCCTAATAATTAAATCATAAATGTTATCGAACGTAAGCTTAGTACTTCCAGTTGAACCACTAACTGTTGTAAAAGTGCCTGAACAGTTCTCGGGCAACGAAGATAGTAAGAACAAAGCATGTACTTCATCATCGAATTTAATCTCAATTGACATCAACCTTGATAAGATTGAATTAAACTCATTCACATGATCTGTAATGGAGGCTCCTTCCTTCATCTTCATATTAACCAATTTTGGAATAAGAAACACCTTATTTGACGCACTAGGTTTTTCGTACATATTAGGCATAGCCTATATCAAGCCGTATGTATTCTTCTCCTTAACAATGTTGTAGGCTACATTCTTTGCCATGGATAACCTGAGTACACACTGAGCCTACCTATCTAGCAGGGTCTAGTCTTTAGCCTTCATGCTTGCAGGTTTGGCTTCTACCAAAGGCTCATGAAGCTTCTTCGAATACAGATGGTCTTTAATATACATCTTCCAGAACCCGAAATCATGACCATAAACTTGTCGATCTTTATCTTCCCATCTTCTGCCATTGTTTATCTTAACCTTGCTCTGATACCACTTTGTTAAGGTATATCACACCTCCGCACACCGATGAGTAAACAAAGAACACAAACAAGGCTTACGAGAAGTAATTGCAAAATGTAATCGACACAAAATATAACGTGGTATCCACAACTAGGGAAGTCATAGTAGTCCACGAGGTCAAATCAGAGAGATTTAATATTGCGGTACGCACACAAATAAGAGATACACATTTACAATTGCATTAAGGGGTATATATAAGTGTGAAACTCTAATCCTAACTTACTCTCCAAGATTCCATCTTAAAGCCCAGTTAACTACATGGGCCAATCCTATCTTCCAAAAGTTTCTGCCCAGCGGGGAGGGAGCCTCTAACCGCCTATCGGAGCCTCTGCTCGAAGCCTAGCTTTCGGAGCCTATATCGATCCTTTGTCAATCTTCTTCTGCTCTACTTAATAGTAGGATCCTAAGGAGCTTCTGCGTAAGTAGAGTCCTACCTAAGTTACCCTTTGTCAGATTAACATCAGAGCCTTTTGCTCGAAGCCTAGACCAGTCTTCAAAACCCAACAGAATCTTTCCTTTTGTGTAGCCAACTTGTTAATTTTTTTGTTCCTGTCTGAAGTTATAATTTTAATTCTTTACGTAGAAATTGTTTATAAAAATCGATAAGAGATCTAGTGAGAAGAGAAAATAAATTGTTTTCTACTCATCAACCCACAAGATATAGTAATGTAACAAAAGTGAGACCCCTCCTTAGCGATTTTGGAGATTTTCTACAACCCTAAGTTGAATTTTACATCCAATCAGATTTGATCGTTTTTAACCTTTCCCAATCAGTGATCTTGCTATGGAGTATGTTTAACACTCGTGTTCAACCATATCTTAGAATTTAAGTCGTTCTTTGTTGAAGATTTAAGGCGTTAGGTTTTTAGTTTCTTTTTTTAAGGTTTGTCTGAATCGCTGTTTAAGGGTTTTGATCTCTTGAGTTTTCCTGTTTTTATCTTACTTTTTCTTCGATCGATTCAAGAAGTACGATTATTAATTTAAAACCTAATTCAACATTACGTCGGTTTGGGTTTAATTTACTTGTTGTTGTTGGCCGTGGTTCGTTTGTGCTTCAAAGTGAAATTTTATTGTTGATTGTTGGGTTTGTGTAATAGAGGGTTTGGTGAATTTGGTTTTTATGATTTAATCATGGAAAAGGGTTTTTAAATTCAGTATGGAGGGGTAGAAATCATAAGAAAAGAGATACTACTGTGAGGAGCTCCAATGATCATGCTGCTACCAACGAGGCTAATAAGAAGCCTGATTTAAAGGACGAAGAGGTTGCTAGTTTTGCTAAGGTTTCAAATTAGTTTTCGTCTAAATCAAGTGATTTGTTGGTTGGTAATAACTTGGGAGGTAAGGGTAACATGGCTACTGTGAAGGTAAATACTACTATAACTGAACCATTTCCATTTTTGTTTGATACATATGGAAGTCCTAATTCATTAGCCCAAAAAATTTATGAAATCAAAAAGCAAATGGCTTAGGGCAAAATTGTTTTATGTGATGATGATGGTTAACCAATAAAACTATGTAGTAATACACAAGAGGATACACCATATAGGACTAAGCCAGTTTCCCGAACATGATCAATGACAAAGTCACTAAGCCGAAAGTTAACTTTCGTACATTGGAATCAGATGTTCACAATGAGGCTAATTTTGATGTCAAGATTCTTATTGCTTTGGTGGAGAAGGTAAATAATAGGGTGAAGAATTCGTTATATGGCTATTTTTATTGGTAAAAGATTAGAATTTCTGATTGTTGAATTCAATATTCGTTATGCTTGGAAAAAGTATGGGATTCACAAAGTGACTATGAATGAAAAGGGTTCTTTTTATTTTAGTTCTTGAATGCTCAAGGTGCGGATGATGTGCTACGGAATGGTCGATGGATGATACGAGGTATTCCTGTTTTCCTTAACAAGTGGTCGCCATATGTTAGTCTTACTAAAGAGGAACTATCTAAGGTGCCTGTATGGATTAAATTTCATGATGTTCTTGTGTGTGCGTATACGTTAGATAGGTTAAACAATGGTGTTGGACTCTTACACGAGGAATATGTGTTTGGAGTCATAGAGGCGTAGTAGTTATGCGAGGGCAATGGTTGATATTGATGCACGGAAAGAGTTGATTGATACATTGATTGTGGTTATTCCCAAGTTAAATGATACTGGATATATATGCATGAGACTATCTGTATTGAGTACGAATTGAAGCCTTATAGGTGTGGTACATGTTCTGTCTTTGAACATTCGTTGGGTACATGTCCAAAGGTTGTAAAGGAGGCTCCAACGAGTAATGTTTTTACTCCGAATGACAGTTTTCAATTTGTGAAAAAACATGGCACTAATAGACAACAAAATGAGAAGAGAATGGGGTTTAAACCGAAGAGTAAATTAGTGTATCGTCATGTCTCTCATCGGGGTGGTTTTGCGTTTAAGAAAAATGGTAACACAACTTTGACTTCTAATGTGGGTGACAAGATTAATGAGGCCTCAACATCAAAAACTACAGCTAATAATGGGATATGGGAAGTTTAATGATATTAATCTTGTTTCTTTGAGAATTTCGTTTGCAACTTTGAGTGAGAAGGGTAAGGTTTTTGAGGTTGTGGAAAATTAGGAAGCTAGAAATGTGGAAAGTAAATCGGGTGAAAAGCTTATTGAAGATAGTGAGAGTGACGTGGAGGTAACGTATGATGAATCTGCACAGTTCATGGCTACTAAAGGTACGAAAGAAGGTAGTGGTATTAGAAATAAGAACTTATATGAACAATTGAAGGAAACCATGGTTGATGATGAGTATGATCCATATGATGATGACTATGAGTACAATACTCATGATCTATCTGAACAACAAGTTGCTTTTTGTGACGCTTTTGACATCAAGCTTCGTGGTCAAAGAAAAAAGTAGGTTAGATTTGCTTTGTTAGAGACAAATGTAATATAGTAGTATTTGTTTCCATCTTTGTAGAAGTAGTTTGTTTGTCATGTTAGCTTTACGCCTATGTAACAGGTTTAGATGTGGGATTTAATCCGCATACCATGTAATTAAACTCTTTTTTGGAGTAATCTATTTACCGGGTATAACAACCCTTTACCCCTTCCCCCCAAAAAAATTTAGTTCAAAATCTTTACATGGAGGTAAATTTTTAATAATAACAACGTCTTGAAATGTTTCAATCGAAGTCATTCTCTTGGCATTAATGTTGTGCAACAAAACGCGTAGGTTTTAAACCTGACTGGTCACATTATTGAATCAATCATCTTGTAATCCAAAAAACAAGCTAACATTAATTTCTATGTACCAACATCCTCAGTTATGTACTTGCGTTCTAAGAACTCCCATAATTCTTTGACAGTATTGGTCTTGCGAACATGTTGTATAAAGAATCCACCAAACCATTCAAGATAGTTGCAACACAAGAAGTCTGAATGTTTTAATGCTTTCACAACTTAAACAACCTGTGAATTAGAGGGTTGAATTTCTTTAGGATGACCTAGCAATCTCTTTTAAGAACCGCTCAAGGTTCAATGTTGTGAAATAGAAGAACATCTTCTGCTGCCACCTGTTAAAATTATGCCCGTTGATTTTTTCTGGTTTTTTAGAATGATTAACAACCGTGTTAGTAAACGGTGCACCAACTATGTTTAATAGTGTCGATTGTCATGCTGAAAGACCAAACACAAACAGTTAACTAAACTGTTATAAAATCGGTATCTAAGAAATCCAATCGTGATTTCTTCAAACTTGTACCAAATATGCTTCATAGAAACTCAATCTTTGTTTCAATTAATTTAGATTTAAATACACCAAATTAATAACCAAATTAATAAAATCAGTTTAATAGAAACACAATCTTGGTTTCTATATAAACTGATAAGAATAACTACTTAAAAAAACGTTTAGATTTGTAACACCAAATCTTATAATTAAAATTTTGTTTAGTTAAAAACTGATTTCCAAAAAAACACAATCTTGGTTTCGATTGAAAACAGTTTGTATATAAAATCTGTTAATTAAATTAATTCGATTTTAACAAAAAGTATTTTAGTTTTGTTACATATAATCTATTTTAAAATTGTAAGGAAACAGTTACACTTTTATTAATAAAATCGTGTTACATTAATAACAATAATAAAATAACGGAAAATAAATAACAGAAAACTAAATACATACATAACGGAGTAGAAGCAGAAGATAGACTCTTATTAAACAATAAATATGAGAAAACAATAAAAATGTCAAGGCATGAGGCTCGGGTTTAACACGATTCCCTTAAAACATATTCGGCGTCTTTTTCTCAGGGTACAACGGCCAAAGCAGATGTACTTTCGGACGTGGCAAACTTGCCTAAAAGATCATGGAAGCAATGCAAATGTCTAATGAAAAACGTTGAGAATGGAGTTGCGTTTTTTCTATGGCCAAACCGAATGAGACATATGTTATATTTATAGTAAGAACATATCTTATTCACCAAGACAAGACCATTGCTAAATACAAACCCAAGAAATTTAATATGAGTTACATCTACTTTTGTAGATGTATCTAAAATATGAGGTTTTCGATTTCATTTCTTATTTGATCCTAACTCTATGAAAATTAGAAATAATTCAATAAACTTATATTTAATAAGCCTATCTACTCTTTTGGGCTTAATAGTGCGTCCCATTTTGGGCTTTCAAGTTACTAGACATTTATGCTTGCAGATTTATAACTTAACGTTCCTTTTCTTGTCCCATATAACTTTTTTCTATCATATTTCTAAAAGTATCTGAAATTTAGAAATATTTTTTTTAAATTATTCGCGTATGAACTCTCCCTATGCTATTTAAATGTAGTAAACTGGACATCATTTCGAATCTTGATGATTTAATGACAAAACATGCATAAGTCAGTGTCTTTATAGATTGTTACTGTTAGCGTTTTGAGTTTCACCATTAGCTGGGTGCTAGTGCTTCTTAGTTCTTAAGACTTTGCTGTTTTTCCAATATTAGACATATGAATAATTTACTTTATTAAATACCAGTATGAACAATTTACTTGTTTTGCATGCATATATAAACAACTTTTCAGACATGAGAAGAAAAAAAATACGTTATTTATATTGATAATTAAAAAAGTAGGTTATTCATATACATGCATCCGAAGTTAAAGAACTATGTTACTCATTTATAGTTTTCGCCATGATAATAACAATAAAAATGTTTGAGTTATTTTTTCTGTTCCAATGATAAAACATACTACTTCCCCTTTGAATTCTGAAATATAAAGAGTACTTAGTTTATTTGCATTGTGATCAATTCTCCTATAAGCAATCTTATGTGAATCTGGTTAACCCAATATAGTTTCCCATATATCTATCTTTCAGATCGATATGCAAGCTCAATACGCTTAATGTCCTCCTTTAATTACACATACATAGATTGACTTCAATATGTGTTGCTTCCATACGGTGAACCTTGCCATGGTTCAATCACACTCAGACCAAGACATGGTCATTTTTCCTTTTTTGTGTATGATATGATGGCTTTGGATTTGGGTTTTAGGGTGTGTTTGTTTGATGGTTTTACTATGTGTTTTTAAATCAAAATTTGATATCAGTGTTTGTTTTGAAATTGGGATTTAAAATCAGGTTACAATTCTAAAGAAAATCACTGTTTCTAATACATATAGGTAGGGTTGGTTTTCAGACTTGTGTGGACCCAATGTCTATTTCTTTTGTCTTTTTACTAAAAAAAATATTATTTAATTCTTTTAATAATTTTAAAATGATTATTTAATATATTTTCCTACTATTACTTATTTTAATATTTTTTTTCTCTTTTCTACATCAAATTTAAATTCAAATTCTAAACCAAATTTAAATCTAAATTCAAATCTTAATCCTAAACCTATCTACAAACCAAACGGGCCCTTAATTATTTTGGAGAACCAAGAGCTAGCGAACACTTTCATGTCCGTTGAATATAAAGGTGAAATGTTTCGTGGGTATTTTTCTAGTAGTAAGAACTAGTTATAACACCTCCGTGCATGCACGGGCTTTTTTCTAATTTAATTATAATGTATTTTTTTATATAACGTGTATTTATTTTTTATGAAATAATTAGTAATTATATAAATAGGGACTATATAGATTCATTTAGTTAATTTTTAAATTTTTTGTATTCTATCATGATAAAGTATTTATTTTTTAGGGGCAATTTTATATTTCCCCTTCTTTTCACCATTAATTTTATATTTACCAAAACATATATAAAAAATATGGTACATCATACATTCAAATGTTGTAATTTGAGTATATATGAAATTATTTGTGAAAACTGGGGGAGATATAAAATTAATCCTATTTTTTTTATTATAAAGATACACTAAACATCTTATAATAATATCATTTTTTTTACTCATATCATCAAGTTATTTCACATGTATATACGTTATGTATGGCATTTAATATATATCTTTTATTTATTATTTTCTGATGTATTTTTTTATATTTTTAAAGTAAGATTGTATTTCCTTTTATTTTTTTAGTTTTGTACTATACGTAGAATAGAGTCCGACTAAGGCTTTGTTTGTTTTTTCAATTTCACCTCTTCTAACCTCTTCTCACCTCTTTTGTCTGAAGCGGGAAGAGCTTTTTTGTTTGTTTTTTTGCAGAGAAAAGTGGTAAAAAGCTCTTCTAACCTCTTCAAGAATTAAGACAAAAATTTTCACTTCTAACCTCTTCTTCTATCTTCTTCTAATACAAACCCTCTTCTTCTCTCTTCTTCTAACACCAACCCTCTTCTTCTAAAAAAAACAAATGGTCTTATTCTTTGTAAATAAAGAGCTTAGATGCACCTCTTCTTTTGCAGACATGGTTTGAAGATGAAGAGGTAAAACGTCTGAAAAAACAAACGAAACCTAAGTGTAGTTATACGTGTCATTCAAAAAGGAACCGAATAAGTGATTGTGGTTTCCTCACTCTAGCATTCATATATTTGGTACCATCGAAAAAAAGGTCATAAACGATCAAGAGGTGCCTCATTTAAATCACGTTCATCAAAGTTAAAAAGTTTGTCCTTTCAGCAAAACCTAAATGAAGAAAAACTCATCCATTTATATGTGCCTTTTATGTACAAAATTTAGTTGTTACTCCCTCCGTCCCTAAATAAGTGTCCACTTTTGACTTTCAAAGTCATTTTTCAACAACTTTGACCTTAACTATATCTTTTTGTGTTATATAATACTTTTTTTTTTTAACGGCGAATTTTATTAAAAGAAAACACTAGCAAGAAGCTAGAACATTACAAGGACACAAGGTGAGGATTTTTTAACCAATCCACCCAACTAAACGTAGCTTTACATCTATAACGACACCAAAAGAAAGACGAGAGCACTAGATCACACAAAATATTCGCCTTGGAAGAAGGAACAACGCCAGCAAATCTCTTATTCCGAAAGCCCAAATGAACCACCAAAGACCATAACACAACAGCATCCCCTTCTAATAAATCCTTTTATGCTTAGAAGGCAGCCGTAAATTAGTTATCCATCCCAAGAAAAGCCACACATCAAAGAATCAAGCTCCATGTAACGTCACATCCACCAAATACAAAAACCCTCCGAAAATAGCTTCTAACCACAATAAATTAAAGAACAAAAGGTTTTGAAGATTCAACACACCGTCTCTGCATAGAGGACAAGAATAGAAGGGAAATCTATACCTCTACGTGAAATGTATTTTATTTTTTTTTCTTTATTGTTTTTCTTTTTTTCCACCGAGTCGGTAAACCATTTATACGCAACCTTCCAAGCGTGAACACTGACTTTAATAGGCACTTCTTTAATCCAAATCTTGTTTGAAGGAAATATCTGGTAATCTATTGCTGTCAATATCCCTTCGCAGCCGAAGCAACTAACTGAAAATTCCCCCGACCCATTTAAATCCCACGACCTACCTATCCTCCCATGGACTTAACATCACACCCTCCAAAACTTGTCCAAAAGATTATCCCACAGTTCGGAATTCAATGCCACTCACGCGGCATCCTACGCAAAGAGAAATAAAGAAGTCTCTCAAAATTGTGAAAGCACCGAAATGTTGTTTGTTTACCTCAAGCGCAAAATTTAAAAAAAAAAATGCGTGAAAAACTCTTTCAATCGAATGCTTCCCCCTCCCACCGATCCTCAAAAAGAAAGTATTCGACGCCATTCCCTATCTTCTTATGCATCATACTTATAAGATCAATTCCATAAAGCTAACCTATCATTCTTTACATAATATCGCACTAAAAAAAAAAAATAATGAAGCATAGTAATATAACAAAAATGATAGTAAGACTCTAAAAGGTAAACAAAAATTAAAACAAATCAAGACCAATTCGCGTATGTCCGACATTCCAGCTCTACCGAATCCTACCATCAACTCCATGTAAGTAGCTGAATGACCCTAACCCATAACGAGTCACTTGATTAAAAATCGCCAAACCCATTTAAACATAACGCTCTATTATAGCGCGAATAAACTAGATACAACCAGACCTCCTTTCCTCCTTTGACTCAAAGTTATTCCAAACTCAACCCAAATTACCTTACTATCAAGATCATTGCCATTAAAAAAGTGACACCGGATTGATTCCATATATGAATGAATTGGGTTTTAATTGTATTTTCATAGATGTAATTTTCATTAAGTATTATATAACACAAACAAAATAATTTAAGGTCAAAGTTGATTGAAAAAGACTTTAAAAGTCAACAGTGAACACTTATTTAGAGACGGAGGGAGTAAAAGCTACTTATACTTTTAAGCCAACCATGGTCAAAATTTCCTTTGTAGTTTTTCTGGACTAACAACGTGATTAGAACATGCAAATTGCAAGCGAAATGCACAATTCAACGCCTTTATTCGACAATGAAAGCAAACTTTAATCAGTTTTTCTTGCTTAAAATTTCTTTATGTTGTCAACTCCGTCTTCCCTTCATGTGAATGCTTTGATCTTTTTACAGCTGCAGTTGTACCCGTTGCGCCAAATGATGATAAAAACGCTTTATAAACCGACCCAAAAGCCCCATGACCAATAATTCGACTCGCATTAAACCCATTTGTTGCGGTTTTCAACTCTTGTAACTAAACTGTTTCGGACCCTTTAAAACCTGCTTGCATCTTTATGTTCAAGTTTTCCCCTTCTTTCAACTCTTAAACCGAAATATAACCCAAAACAAAGAGAATCGCACAAAAGAAAACCGGACCCAAAACTCCAACAATCAACCTGACTTTCTTATGACTTTTACCATGATTTCTAATATCAGTCGGAACCTCAATACCCGGATTCTTGGTGACAGCATTATCCAACACATTATGAAGGTTTATAATGTGCGGCTTAACATGTTGAATCCCAAACGAAGTAAAACTCCAATTTTCAACAAAATGGGTCTCAGTACTCCCTTCAGTAGAAGCCGAAAACCCAAGAAACACAGCATCTTGCAAATAACACTAAAGATCAATATCAATATCTAAAATCAGATTAATCGGTTTAAAACTGGTTTGCCTAGAAACACTTTTAATTACTTACCATCATACCAATAATCAATCCAAGCAGTTAACAAATTACCACTTTTTAAATCAATCCCAACAAAAGACAACAATCAACCATTTTTATTATTAAAGGATATGGTCGAGGTTTTACCGCCATTGTTTACGTGGTCAGATTTGGATGCAATGCACGCGAAAAACGATTCAAATAACACCATCGTGACCTGAAACAAAAACCAATTACTTCAGAAATAGTCAATGTGACAAAGATACAAAGAGGGGGGGGGGGGGGGGGGGGGGGGGGGGGGGGGGGGGGGGGGGGGGGGATACCAAGACGCTTAGACATTACACTCCCCTCAAAAGAGTTTATCAGCTTACTTAGGAGTGTGGAAAGTGTGGTTTGAAATATACCTCCCCCTAACAGCCTTTTCCAAGGCCGCCTTCCTTGACTCCAATTTCTTTCGCTATTCGGGATTCGTATATGGACAAATAGGTATCCGTATCCTACGATAGGGGTGAGCATCTGGACCGGAAGACCGGACCGGACCGGACCGAAGGTATTTCGGTCCGGTGTTTTGGACCAATTCGGTCATCGGTCCGGTCGGTCAAGTCCGGTCCGACCAAAAACCCGATGATAATGCGTGTAGGACCGGAACGGATCGAAAACCGACCCGGACCGGACCGTACCATTTTGGTCATGTCCTCGGTCCGCCGTTTTGGCTAGTTTCGGTCTCGGTCCAAAGTCGTATCACAATACCCATCCAACTTTCAAATTTTGTGCTATTATCATACTTTTGCTGACGTGGCAATGACGTGGCATACCTACGTGGCACCATTTATAACATGACACGTCATCAAAATTATAATAATAGCACAAATTTTGAAAGTTGGATGGGTATTGTGATACTTTTTAAAGTTCGTATCTGATAACGGCTCAAATTGAAAAGTACGTTGCTATTATATGCCATTAACCCATAACATAATCTAAAAGTCTGCCTGTATCACTTGGGTTCCTTTTCTTCCAAATCAACCCCAAACAATACTTGCTGGCCTTACTATTACTAATAGAACCATTTGGATTAATCTTCTTTTTTGGCTTCTTCGCATATGACTGGTAACCAGATCCAGTTAGATGTCTTTTTTGATCAATTTTTTTTCCGATTTTACTTTTAGTTGGTAGTTTGATTGTCGCATGTTGTTTTAGAGAGGAATGGAGCTTTGATTTTCCCAAGAAAACAATGGGTGCATATAGGGCTGAGCATACGGACCGTTCGACCGGACCGGACCGGAAAACCGGACCGACCGGACCGGACCGAACGTATTTCGGTCCGGTCCTCGGTCCGGCGTTTTGGACCAATTCGGTTTTCGGTCCGGTCGGTCCGGTCCGGTCCGGTCGGTCTTACCAAAAACCCGAGGATTATGCCTTGTAGGACCGGACCGGACCGAAAGACCGAACCGGACCGGACCGTACTATTTCGGTCCGGTCCTCGGTCCGGCATTTTGGACCAATTCGGTCTCGGTCCGGTCCGGTCTTGGCCGGTCCGGTCCGGTCTTAGACCGATGCTCACCCCTAGGTGCATATTTGGTATACCTTTTTTTATCAATATTTTACAATTAAACTATTATAGAATAACTTTTTAGTACATGTGTATTTTGTATCTTTT
>BQNB010056807.1:0-38503 GCA_026074375.1 Tanacetum coccineum
GCAAGCTGTTCGTATCTACCATAAGAGTTTCTTCTACTTTCGCAAGTGGATGTAACAAAACAATAGGTGTGGCGGCCGTTGTGTTAGTGTGAGAATGAAAGTGGTATTAATTCGGTATCAAAATTGTCGAAGAAGATAATGAAAGGGTGAGTGGGTTTTGGGGGATTTTAGATTAGTCACAGACACATGTCAAAACATTAAATTTGCACCGGACGATTTTCCATATAAAAAAAAGAAACAAACGGGTTGGATCTGGATTAACCGGCGGGTTCCGGTGGATTCCAGTTTAATAATCGGTAGCCGTTGTTTTTGTATAACCCTTCTTTAATCGCGATAACAACTGATGTTGGAGATTAAATTCCTCTTGCTTAATCTTGTTGCATGTGTTTTGGGATGGGAGAGAGAGAGAGACTTATGGAATGGGAGAGAGAGTGTGTTCTGGAAGATGTGTGAAGCGGTGGGAGGGAGAAAGATAATATTAAAAGGTCGGGTCGGGTAAAAAAATAGGTCGGACGAATTAAAGCAGTGCATTTAATTGCCCTCGGAGGAACGATCTCACCCTTTAATATAAAGATATAATTTAGGCCCCATAAATACTACATTTTTAATCAACGTACTTTTGCCTCAAACCTTACAAATACATATATATTCTAATCTAAAGTCATGCCATAATTGCAATAGTTATTATAAATTACCAGTTAAGCAACTATATGAAAAAGAAATTCAAAAATTGGCGTCTCAACTTAAACGGAATTTGTTCAAAAAACTTATACGGAATTGTGAGGCCAAACTTACCAAACAAGTCTGTAGGGGTGAGCAGAAAAACCAAAAAAACCGAAAAAACCAAAAACCGAACCCGAACCGAATTTGTGAGAACCGAACCGAACCGAACTACTAATTTGGTTCTCGGGTTGGATATGGGTTTGACAGTGTGAACCGAAATCGAACCAAAAACCGAATTCATATATATATATATATATATATATATATATATATACTAGTAACGTAACCCGCCCGACGGGCGGGTTCGGTTCATAAGACTTTTTTTTAGACTATGTTTGTCGTTTAGTTCTAATGGTTGTCATGTTTGTGTAAACATAGAATCTTCATTCCTCTTTTTCGTTTGATTCTTGACGGTGTGACATATAGCTGCCCGTTTGAGAAAAAATTGTACTAATCAATTGATAACTGTTAAACCTAAGCCATCTAACACGGAATGAATGAATGAATGAATGTTATTAGGGTTTTGAGAAAGCACGTACAGATAAATTAAGCAGCCAAGTTAATGTAAAACTTTAAGCTTTAATTTACTTTTGACCACCTTCCATAATGTACGCAGAGCCAAACAGATTAACTACTCGCATGACTATATTCTCAATAGTAAACTCAGAGAGAGTAAGGTAATTCGAGGACGACGCAGTGAGACATATAAATGCGTATCAACAAAACGATGATATATATAGTCCTACTAATATCGTCATCCATCAGTTTATCCATTGTGCATAAAAGAGCGACATGAAACCACATTTCAAGCTGTTAGCTTTTGAAATAGGAACGCTAGAGTGATGCACCTAAACTTTCCAAACTAACGTCGTGTTTGTATCCTAGATTATATATCCTAACTTTTGTTGTTCCTATAGGCTATAGCTAGATAATCTTCATGAGCTCATATGATTAGCATCTTATATTGCATTGTGACATCTGGAACAACATATACAACATCAAGATTAAAGTAATTGTGGAATAAAAATGGATTAAGTGAGTTGATACCTGATGATTAGTGAGTAATGGTTGCGAATTAAGTGAAGATCAAACCCAAATATGATGTTGTTCTTGACGATGGGAACTGTCATCTGCAAGACCAGCTCCTCGTATGATTTTTTGTGCGAGACTTTGTGGAGTGGCATAGTATGCCTTGACCATAATTCCAGATCATATCAAAAACAGGTGTTTGTCATCAGCAAATAGATCAAGAATGATTATTTTCCATATGCAACTGAATGCAAGAGTTCCTGTTATACAAATAAATTTTGAGACTCTTTCACCACAAACATAGGAAACAATTAAAAAGTCGCATAATTCCATTTGTGGCGACTTGCAGAATGGTGAGTCTAAATTAAGAACCAAGTTAAATTGATGAGCAAAGCCAATGCGTATGATTATTGAAAGATATTATAACAGGTGAAAACGATGACTACATAACCCATCTAGCCAATGTAGAATGGTGCAGTATTTTCCACAGATGAGGGGAAGGAAATTAAGAAAAGCAAAAGAAGAAGTGAGTAGTTTCTATGATGTGAGAACATGTTGCATACACATCTAGCCAACGATAATGGAAGGTGTGATCGTTGTGAGCTAGGCTCTTAACAGCTCAAAGACGACATAAATGAATAAATGTGGGCGTTGATGCTTTATATGAAGTTTTACTTTCAATTATTATAATTCGCTTATATATATGTATATATATATATATACTAGTAACATAACCCGCCCAACGGGCGGGTTTAGTTCATAAAACTTTCTTTGAGACAATGTTTGTCGTTTAGTTCGGTTGTCGTGTTTGTGTAAACATAGAATCTTCATGCCTCTTTTTCGTTTGATTCTTGACTATGTGACATATAATTGTTTGTGTGAGAATACCGTCTTTGTTAAAAGCAAACCAAGTTTTGATAGTGTATGGCCTTGGATCATAGTAATTGAAGTTGCATATAGAAGATTTTGATTCGTACAGTTAGTCACGTGGAAAAATTGAATGGTTGTTAGTGTGACATATATTTGCCCGTGTGTGAATACCGGGGTTGCTAAAACAAACGAACATGTGATATTTACTGGCCTTGCCTCTTATTAATCGTCATTGTTAAGATAATGTTCTTTGGAAATTAAATATTTACATGTATGCAAATATTCTAACTTTTTAATCTCTATTTCGCATCATATTTATATAAGTAAAAACACATAAAAAGATAAAACTTGGTATTATTATCAATACACCTTTATTTTAAAAGATGTTATGTCTTTCATTTTATTAAAGATACGTATATGCACTTTAAAAACGGTACATGCACTTTAACATGTTAGATGATATATATGTACTTTAATAATGATACATAAGGCAGCACTTTCATTTTAAAAATGTTACACAGTTACCCTTCCATGGAACCCTAAGAAATATTAAGGCCTTCTTAATCTGATGGTTGTATTTAGACCCACATTGCGTCTTGCTATGACAATTTCTTCCATTGTTGATACACGTCTATATCATACGTAACATACAAAAGACGGGACTTTAAATAAGTTTCATATTACATAAATAATTAAAAAAAATCTTCATAACTCCACTTGCACAAAATGAATATACTTCTCTTACCAATCTGAATTTTATATCATGGCTTTCTCATCCATCTCTCTTTCTCTACGCACTTGCTCTACTGATTCTTTATCAAGTATATGTGCAAATGAATTAGACGTTTGAAGTTTGAACCGAGGGATTACATATAAACATTTTAACACAAAAGAGAAGTATGAAAACAGGAGAACAGGATTCCAACCTGCATTATGTGTCTGGCTGTTTTGTGGAACCTCTTGAATTTGATGCGAGATCAAACTTCAATGGCTATAGCAGAAGCATCTTCTGTTTCAAAGTTACAGGACTCATCCAATCTTGCAACGACTCTATTCGTTAAATGGACCAACAACAATGATAGCAAATGGTCTCTTTGGGTTTGAAACTGCTCCATCAAGATAGTCCAATTCCTACATAATATACACACAAATCGTAATACATACATAGTGGCGTAATAAAGATACTTATCATGTTTACAATGTAGATGATACATGAAACCTTTGGAAAAAGAAAACCAGCAACATATGGCTTTAAGAACTTTGTGACTCCCTCGGTGGAGTCATGAGCTTGTGTGTGCAGTTCCAAAAGCATTGTTGACATAGAGATCTGCAAGTGTTGAAACCTTTTCAGCAAAGGGGGGATCGTTCTTCTCTTCTTCCTTGTAAAATCTGACATTCTCAAGGAGAAGAACACCACCGTCAGCCAGCTTTTCGACCTCTAGACCAATACAATGATCAGCCTTGACAACCTATATAAATATTAAGGATGACACGTTAAAAGAGTTTGCAGTAAGAAAATAACGAACTATATAGAACTCGTATGTGTATGTGATTGTGGACGGGATTTGGCGGGTTTTTATTCACTGACCACATTTTGCTTCTTCACAATGCGCTTATTCGAGTTGCTAGAGTCTTTAGGAAAAGATTCTTGGGGTTCATTTATAGAATGAGCAACTTGGTTTATCCTCTCAGCACTCTTTATAAACAATATGCCTCTTCATTTTGGGTTCCAATTCCTCAGCGCTAAAATAAGTATAAAAGTATGCATCAACTATAAACAAAGGCTCTACAAACTCAAAAGGCTACTAAATTTATGACAAACATTAATATGCGAGATTAAAACCTATATGAGTAATTAGTATTAAACCATTGGGATAGCAGCGGTGGCCAGATGGGCATGTTGTGTGGGTTAGGAAACCAGGTAAAAATGGTTCTGATTGACTCGCTAATACTTCCTTGTGTAATCTTTCCTATAACTTGTTAAGAGATGACATGTGCCCAAACACTTAATTATGATTACACAATTAGTATATGACCCAATAACCTAAATCTCTGAAAAAAGTAATTTGAGAGAATGTAAGCATTAGAAAAGAGTTTGGGCAACTTTCAACCCGTTCGACACACTTGGCGCGTTCCTTGTTTAGGAATTTTTTTTTGGCCCGTTTAAAATACAAACATCCCAATTCAACACAGTTGTATGTAAATATGCAGATATTGCCAAATCTAGGGGATAGTGAACATTTGTGAAGGGTATTAGGGCTGCTGCAAGACACATATAAAAACCAAAAGCTGAGCTTAAGTATAACGATTTTGAATTATAATAATAACGGAGTACTCACATGTTCCATCATAACGTCCTTGTGATAAACCGGTTTCCTGTTTGTCTAACCTTTTGATTGTTTGATGATACGTTTATAACCTTGGGCTACTGCAAAAGACATATAAAAACCAAGAGGTGAATGCGAGCGCATTATTTTGAACTATAGAAATAAAACACACCTATACGAAGACATCAACATCTTAAGTATGTGCCAATGTTAAGAGTCTAAAACAACAGAAATAATAAATAAAGATCCACAAGCCGTAAAGAAAATATTCTACTTTCTAACTTGTGGCATGGATCTCTACATCTAAACACAAAAATTTTCAAAAGCTATTCAAGAACTAACCAGACACGTACTATGTGCATGTGCATTTCTTGCACTTTCAGATGACCAAGAATAGCCATGTGATGCATGGTGTGCGGAGCTTGTAGTCTGACAATGACCGAGTCATCATTCAGCACATCCATCAACAAATCCAAGGCTCCAGCAGCACATGTTGCAGAACGAATCGCATGGATCCTTATAGAATAACATGTAGATTCAAATAAAACAAACTATTATATAGTTTGACTAAAATTAGACGATCATTAACAGTTAGGATCGGTACCTTACAAATTCATCCTCCAACCCATGTACAAAAGCTCCAGTTGATATCGGTAAATTGAAGTGTTTTACTGAGTGCCGGCGAGGTAATTCCTTATCGATTCTCTTAGACAGGGGTTGCAACAGAATAGAGTCGGACACCACCCCTACGTTACCAAGGGCATTAAAAGCATTTATTCCGACATTCAGACTCATGTCCCTCACCACTGAGCAAAGTTGCATAAATATCCAATATAGAGGATAATGAGAAACGGGATATGATACACCAGAAAGTTCTACAATCAATCACTCAAATTATTCTTTCTGATGTATGTAGATACGCTCCACCCATATACGCTTAAAAAATTAATATGCTATTTCACATGTCAAACTGTTAAAAAGGTTTTTTTTGCATTACTAATAAGCTTTCAAGTATACATAGTGAGCTCCCTTCCTCCAGGAAAAGTTTTAAACAAATGGGAGTAACTTGTTTTAAGTCAAATAAATTATTTAACTTTAAATCTCAAATGAAATTTCAAATAATCTTTTTATCATTTCATTAGAATTAGAAGCTATACTATACCACGAGTAGTAGAAATGTAGCATCTCCCGTTTTCGGAATGATTAAAGAATGCCTCAAAGTAAGCTTTGTGGTTGAGATTCGTAAGTGCAGGCCATGCGTTGTTAGTAAATTGACTTTGTCATATTTTTAGGTAACAGTTATATCCAAAGCAGGGTAGTGGTTACCTTAACCTTTGTAATCGATATGTATGTTACTATAAAAACATGATTAGCACCTTTATAAAATGCTTTAACATAAAATTCCATAGATGAGGTCCCTATTGTTTTAATCAAATTCAGAACTCCTATGATATACCATAAAAAATTCAGGAAATAAACTGGCATTGAAAATTTGGAAATAAAATTACGTGGCATAAGGTTAAACTGAATTACCTGAACATACACCACATCTGGCCAATCTCCTTTGATTTCATCCTCACTTACATTTGCTACAGTTGGTTGACAACATTACATTTGCTGGTAGATACATAGTCTGCCCGTGTGGTACAAAAGGCAGCGCATACAGTTATATATTTGGTGTGCATAAATACACGTACACACACCATGTAGGGCTGTAGGTACTGGATTTAGTAGAAAGTACCTATATACATACCGCGTCTAGGTGTCCATAGTTTCAGTCATCATATTTCCATTTTTTGATGCTTTCTGTCTTGCCATCTTTCTCGTCTTTTCCAAACTGTCCCTTGCGTGCAGAGATCCTTGATGGTCCGCTTCCTTTTTCTTCTTTTTGCATGAGATTTGTTTTCTGTTCACTTGGTGGTGTCGATTCTTGTGTTGCTGATTTATCAATATCACTTAACGGAGCTGGTACTTCGTTGCTGGTTGCTGTTGTTGAAGTTGGGGTGATGGGTTGAGTGGCCGTTGTCTGTGTTGGATCATCTTAAAAGTTGACGATTGGATAGGGGTTGGTGCAGGTAAGGTAAGGGTCGTGCAGTTGGTTTGAAGACTGTGTATAGGATATAGTCTGGTTTTTTGGCGGTGCTTCTTGTGTCAAAATGAAATTGAATTATGTGCGTTGTATCTTCTTAGTGTTGTGGCGAAGGAGGTAGCTGATTAAGGTCTTTGTTTGTCAGTTCCGCTAAGACGTCAGTACAGTTCTCGTGATGCTGTTAGCTTGGTCACTGAAGCATGTTATGGAACAGTTGAAGAGCCATCTTTGTAACGACAGCTTGAAACTATAGATGTGTTTTTCAGAGTATTAGTACGTTGATAAATTTAAAAATGTGTTATAAAGACTTTTATGTACCGTAGATTGTTTTGTTTGGGCGTCCATGGTCTTTGTCATTGGGTAAGGATCTTGTTGCTTCAGTTTTCGTCCGCATACTGTGACATTTATGATTAGTACCATGGTTTTAGTGTATTGATTTGTAAATGATGGCTTCGAATGTGAACCTTACACACTGCATTGGGTATTTTACATTAGTTAGTTTACGTTACATGAGGCATAGAGATCATACCTGAGAGGGTCACACGGTCACGAATGAGGGCATGACATCAAGAGCACAAATGCACGCACTGTGTTTCGAAGTATGAAGTCACAAAACAATCTGTCAATTACTAAAGCCTTCTGTACAATAAAAGTAATGTCGTCACAGTCCCCATAACACTTTCATCCTATACAAATAGCAAATCCAAGAGCTTGTAAATAAACCATGATATCATATGAATATACCTGAATGTTTCGCATACTGGATGCTTCCTGATCCTTTTTATGGCACATTCACTATCTGTAATAAAAAATTTAATACATGTATAGTCAGACTCAGATAGATGACATTATGTGATTATCAACAACCCAATAATTGTATCCTTGAATTTTGGTAAGAATATAAAGACTAACTTTTTAAAAAAAAAAAAGGTCAGTTGTCCTCTTATAGAAATATCAGTGTCAAACTTATTTTTTGATAAATTTGTCACAAGCATAATTGATTACAGTTCCTTCTAGCATCTTAAGTAGAGCTTGTTGAACTCCCTCACCAGAGACATCTATGCTAATGTTTAAGCTCTCTGCCTATAATACTAAATACAAAAAAATGAAAATTTGTCAGATTTGGAAGCGATAAGAAAAAATCGTGTGCGAAACAAAATATCACCAGAATACCATTTTGAGTTATCTTATCGCTTCTCAATGCAAATCCATTCCTTGTTTGCCGATTGAACATTGAATTCTGTAAACCATGAAGCAAATGAAAACCATACATTTTAAGCCCGTGAAGCTATCAAGACGCACATACGTGATAAGCAATATAGATCTTGAGGAAAATAAGTCCAAAAGCGCAATCCTGATACAAGATAAAAAAGGGACTTTCGTCCAGCGGCACCCGTATTGGTACAATTATTAAAAGTTCAAAGAGCAGTCCAATCAACACTGGAATGACCAAAATCTACAAAACATCAACGTTCAATGAGGCTATGAAATAGAAAACACATTTAAGAATAAAGAGGAACAGGGCTATATGATCTCACCCAGATTGACAACAATAAAGAGCTCTTGATAACAATTGGATCACCGTTCTTCATGTACTTGAGTTATAGAATACTCAAGCAATAAACATTACATCTTACGGAAATTCAATGTTTCTAACTGTCCTAAGTTTTAAAAACATGAATGTTATTGAGAAAGGGTTAATCTACTATTTAGTTGAATTTTCGATCTTACCTGGTAGGAAACAAAACTGATTCACTCTTTAGCGGTTTGACCCAAAGTCATGTTCATCCTTGATATCTGACCACATGTCTTGAATACTTTAAAAAGAGTTTTCATATATAAGGTGATGTACTGAATAATCTTTTCATAAATCACTAAATTAATTTTATCTTTTATTAATTGTTTGTACAAAACATGTCAACTAAAATAAACTTACCAGATCTTCATTGTACTTCTGATGTTGGTCATCTTAGAAGATCTTCAATGTTGTTTGCATCCTCCATCTGCAAAACTGCACCTCATCTGAAGACTCTAACCTGATTCACCATTTGAGCAAAGATACGTGCCTATATATATCCAAATTCTTAAATGTAGAACCCTGAACGATATTTTGTATCCAACTTACATCCGTAAACTTTTCCCGGTGTCAGATATCCTATTGCATGCTGAAAACATATTATACCAAGATATTAAATTGTAAAGAATTATACTATGATTTGTGTTTTATCCTTTCATTTGATTACCAAAAACTTACCTAATGGCCAGGTGAATCCTTCTCTGAAAAAACAAAACAAAAACTGATCCGTGATTTGAGACTCGTACGCTTCGTTTCCTTCTTAATGTTTTAAATATTGTAATCATATTGGCAGAGCTTGCATAAAAAGTTAAAGCTTCTGATGCTCATCCAATAGTTGAGTCAAATACTGACTGAAACAAAACAAAACAAAACCAGATGAAAAAACAAAGTAAGAGCAAAAATCAATAAAGAAAAAGATGATAAATGAATGATATTAGGGTTTGATGTAAATATGGTTTTCAATATACTGGAAGAAAAAAAACGTGTATATGGAGTATATCTTAAAGTTAATTATGGAGTATATCCTGAAAGATATACTTTTGAAAATCAAAAGATATCAACATGGTTTTTTTAGACAATATTATTATTGTTTTTTATAGTAGAAAACAAATAGTGTCTTGGCTCACTTGGTAAATGTCATATGAATTTAAATAGAGGTCACAAGTTCGAACCTAGGCATGCCCAATATTTTTATAAAAATATCCGAAATTCCATGTCATGTGTCTGCCATGTCATCATTGAGGTGGCGTACAGTCACTAAATCATATTTATCCAGTCATAGTTAGCCCCATATATATGTTATAGATATATATATATATATATATATATATATATATATATATATATATATATATATATATATATATATATGGGCCGACGTTATATTTGAGAACCCATTTAAATGTGGGCGTTGATGCTTATATGAAGTTTTACTTTTCAATTATTATAATTCGCCTTTATATTATTTATATATATATAATATATATATATATATATATATATATATATATATATATATATATATAGGGATGGGATCATGAGAAAACCTAATTTCGGTGGAAAAACCAGAAAAACCAAACAAATGCCCTAAAAAACCAAACAGATGCCCTAATTTTTTCAGGCTAAAAATTGTTTTTTCAGGCTAAAAATTGTTTTTTCAGGCAAATATTGCCTCGATTTACTCTCTGTAAAAACAAAAAAAAAACCAAACAGATGCCCTAAAAAATCTTGTATTGGTATTATAAACACTGAAATTAAATGAAACTTTGTGCATGCATACCTTTGCTAAACCAAGCAAGACTCGACATGCTAGAGCACAAAGACAGTCGAGTTCACGTTGTGCAATTTAAATGTTTTTACCTCAGGATCAACGTAACCAACACCATGAGATGACTGCTATACCTAAACGATCATTGCTCACAGTAGTGCTTACATATTGAGGCAAATCATGCATGTATCGCTCAACGGGTGGAGCCTAATATAAAAGGAGTTAGTTATACAATATAGAGTGAAAAATATAGATATCATATAAAGCGTGTTAGAAAAATTCAATAGAAACACCTGATCGACTGGGCCACATGCGCCTAAAAAAAGCTAAAAACTAATAACCGTTACAACTACATATATCCTATGTATCCTTGACAGATAGTAAAAAATGGCAACAAAAAACACCCCATGTTATAATGCTATTAATGATATTGATTAAGTTGATTTTTTTGCAATACTCACATCATTCAAGTTGCCGTCATGGGTATCTCTTACAACGTGTAAAGTTTCGAGCATAGTACCCGTTGAGTCTCCGATAAGTAAGATCTGCATGAGTATATCTTCAATATCCATACAAAAAATTTAGGATTCACAAATTTGAGTTTGATTGGTAGATGTATATGAATATGGAGTATATTAGGGAGGATTCACGAATTTGAGTTTGATTGGTAGATGGCTATGAATATGGAGTATATCAGGTTGTGTTTAAAAGAATTTAGTATTAAGGAATTTTAGTTGGATGAAGATGAGGATTTGCAGGATGCGTATGAGGGTTTACAGGATGCCAATATAGAGTATATCAGGAAGTGTTTGTAAGACTTTAGGATGAAGGAAGCGTTTGTAAATGAATATCATTATTTTTTGGATATTAGTAGACAAAATGGTGCTTTGATAAGTTGGTTAAAGGGATAGAATATTAACTATAGGTAGGTTCAAATTTTCACATGCCAACATTTTTATAAAAAAATCAAAAATTACATGTTATGTGTGTGTCATGTCATCTTTGAGGTGGCGTCATGTCACTAATTCATAATAATCCAGTCATAATTAGCCCCATATATATGTTATATATATATATATACCATTAAAAAATTATTCTAGTATAAAAAAACACTTTTTATGTTTGAAATAGTTTTTTTTGGCTAAATATTTATGTAGTTATTAATTTTTTTTAATAAATAGTAAAATTCGGGTTATTCGGTTCAACCCGAGAACCGAACCGAATTTGGTTTTTGATTCTTGGTTCGGTTCGGTTGAATTCTAGTTCGGTTCGGTTCGATTTTCAAATTGACCGAAAAAAAAAAGTTTAACCAAACTAACCGAACAACCCGATAACCGAACCGATCAACACGCCTACAAGTCTGTATTTACAAATTTTGAAACCACAAGTGATATTGGGCCTTTACTATTCATCATCCAGCCCAATATCCGGCCCTGCTAAAGTAATAAGCGTTTCCGGTTACTTAAAAGTGAGATTCAACAAGATTACATCACATGTTTTGGTGGATCTATATGTCGTCATAAGTCTAGAATAATATGTCAATATTATACTAGAGTTAATTTACGAGTAAATGCTCTTACAAACGCATGTATCAAAGTTAAGAATGTATGCTACTATGAAATAAGAGAATATAAACATATATCAAGATTCATTAGCAAAATCTTGAGAACTAACAAAGGTACCTTGAAAACCATATGTCACTCTACTAGGTAACTTGACTACACTCGTTTATTTGCTTCCGACCTATCTCATACAAAAAGTTGTGAAAAAGCTAACATGTACTATGAAATTTAGTGCATAAACGTGTCTCCGATTTTAAAATAAAATGTAGGGGTGAGAAAAAAATAATCTGAAATCTAAATTAAAACCAAAAAACCGCACCAAGAAAACCGAACAAGTTCTAAAACTTGCTTGTTTTGATTTTTGTAAAACCAGTAAGTTTTGTTCGTTACTTGTACCAATTTATAATTATTCACTCCTGTGCATGTAATATAGACGTTGTATATTGTTGGAATTTAAATAACTATTAACCATTAACAACTACGAGTACGCAACGAATATTGATCAAGTAAGGTGCATACGATTAACACACAATAAATAAACAAAAGGGAAAACATAGGAAACTAACCCTTGAAGTCAACAGCAATTGAAACTTAGTGGATAAGTTTTCACCTCTACGAGTGCTCACACAAACACGTCTAACAAGCACGTCCGGATGCTAGTCCTACTTCATGTGTATCCCAAACAACCAGTGTATACCCACACAACCTGAATTAAGTACCCAAACAAACCACTTGTACCTGTACTGAAATTCAGATAATGGAACTAGGGTTTTAACCTAATTCGGTTCTACCAAAAAAGACCAATATGAATAGAAATGTCCAAAACCAAACCCTAGATCTTTCTAACTGTTGTCACACCTTGACAACTTGTAAACCAAGAATGTAAACCTGTTGAATAACCTATAGGATCGAATCACACTCGAGAAACCTTCAATAAGGATCACCGTAAAGGACAGAAGGTTTTAAGGTCAACCGAAAATCAAAGAAGCCCTATGAGGGTTTGAGTGTTCGGCTGGATTTTTGGAGGAGAAGGGAAAAGCAATATTTTTCAGTGGTTGAGTCTGTTGTATCGTGCAAAAGACTTAGGGTGAGGAGGTATTTATAACCTCCAAGCCCTAATCATGATAAGAATATGAAAGCACAAGTTTGATCCTTATCACAACTCTTCTCTTCTCTTTATCTCCAAGAAAACGTATCTAGACACTCGCAATGAACCTTATGGCTGGCTCTAATACATTTAGGACAGCCATAAGTTCTTGTCCTAGTCGTTTTTGTTCTTTGGTTTACAATCAGAAAACCACGTGAAGTAAAAACGTACTCTAAATGTTTTAACGTGTGTGCCCCCAATAGGCTCACACATTTCTAGTTGTATTTAGCTAATCCAACTACCACATAATCCAACAGCTCCCACTTGGGAGTTGGAGTAGCAGACAACTAACGACGGAAACGTCTAGCAACACTTACATTTATTTTTAAAACTAGAAATGTCCGAGATCAAGTTTTAAAAACATTCTCAATAGCATGGTTATGTATTTCTTACTATAATCATCTCTTTGTTTAGATACCGTTAAACCATGGATATGGATCCTAACTCATTCCATATAGTTTAATCATTTAGATTCTTGTTATAGAACTTAATACAGATATACCAAATGTAATCAAGAATCATCTTGCATTACCCTTTGGGTACGGCCACACAATTATCTGATTAATTCTAGAGAGGTGTGTACATCAAGTGAAGGAACAAATTCTTTCTTGAATACAAGTGTTGTGAATGATGCTTCACATCACTTCCAATAATAGCCTTTATAACTACCATTTTCAAGTTAACTTTTGACTTAGAATTAAAAAGTGACATCCACACATACCAGAACTTGTTTGTATTCTCAAGTCTAAGGATGACTTAACTAACCATTTTCGAAATTTTACTTATGACAACAGATCCATCAAGTAATTTTCGAAGGTTGGGGTGTCCAATATGCATCCCTTCTGAATAACATATGAGTTTGGCGGGAACCATCCATATATTCAGAGAATATAACCAACACTCACATTTGTCTTAATTTAACAATATTATCATATTGTTAACAATGGACATATTTAGAACGATAAATCATTCAAGGATTAAATATGCAAATATAGGATAAACAATTATTAGAGTTAAGTACATTTTTGGTCCCTGTGGTTTGGTGCATTTTCTCACTTTTGGTCCAAAAATAAAAAAAAGTTTGGTTTTGGTCCAAAACACATAGTTTCGGTCCACTTTTGGTCCAAAAGACATAGTTTCGTTACACTTTTGGTCCAAAAGACATAGTTTCGGTTCACTTTTGGTCCAAAAATTTTAGTACAAATTCACGAGATTGGACTAAAAGTGGACCGAAACTATGTTTTTGGACCAAAAGTGAACCTTTTTTGAATTTTGGACCAAAAGTGAACTCGCACCAAACCACAAGGACAAAAAATGTACTTAACTCCAATTATTATTATATGAATCAATAACAAATACTAAGTATCTTTATTCATCATAAAGTAAAAATTGTCATACAACCTCAATTATCCAAATACTAAAACAGATATGCATGAAACTAATTAGCAAGTTGAAGTCCAATGTTTCTAACATTCTTAACTTTTTCTTTACAAGATAGTTAAATAGTTATCTGAGTAAACTTTTCGAATACTTGTTTTAAATTCACAAATTTATGAAGAATTTGAACGTTGTGATGAGTGTCGTATGTATATTTGCATACTATTGCAAGAATCATAGTATAGAAATGTGACAGTACCGTTTATGAGGTATTTTAAAGTCAACAACATACCTATCTCAGACAGTCATCTTTACAGTTTCTTAAAATATAAAGTATCCTCATTCTTTAATGTGCATTGCAACTATGCTCTAAAATGAGCATATCTAGTTAGCAGATTTATCATAAATGATAAAATCTTACTTAAAATAGAATTGATTATTCTCTAGCATTAGTGTACACAAAACAACACTATGCCTTATATAATTCGTAAACATTTATAGTCACTTGAAAGTCAAGTATAACCCTATTCAAAATTAATATTCAAAACCAGTCAAACAATAAACTCACCCCTCCTTCATTCACTCTGCCTTTCCAAAACAAACTCTCCCAAATAACAAAACGCATCTCCTAATTCAAGTGTAGATTGAGATTTATGTTTTTCTTTATTATATAATTTTCACAAAAAAAGCAAAAAATTATGGAGGATTTCTAAATAATCCAAGTCACGGGCGTAGCTAGGGTTTATATTGTGAAAAATTAAGGGACAAATTCAGTTTATGTTTGTGTGTTTCACGGTTTTGTGTGACGCGCGATTATAAACACAATCACACTGGTATGCTATTGATTTATACAACATTTTATATCATGACCTATTTATTTATCGATTTACTTTTTTGTTTATGAAGTTAACTTGTAAACAACCGATCTAGGGATTTTATTCACAAATATCTGATGTTTGGTGGGAATATTGTTTTACCCGGCAACCAAAGGAATTATATCGTCTACTTTTTATGATGTTTATTATTACATGCTCTTTTTGTGCATTGTATAATCTTAGTTTTGATGTTAGGTACACAAATAATTAATTTCCGTAGCTACTGAAACAAACAGATTCTTTGGAAAAATATTTGTTTAGCAACCCTTGATTTTCACGAGCTTATATTCGATCTTGACTACGTTGTTAATCCCATAAACGAACACGTAGAACTTTTAATCCAGTTTAAACAAATGTATGCTATATTATAAATTTATCTTCATTATTTGTACTAATATAACCGACTTATAGAATCGAATATGGAATAGATATGTTGTAAACTTTATCTCCATGTGATATTTATACGTAGATGTGTATGAAATTTAGATATCGTACATTTTATATGTTTACGCTTATTGTAGATGTGAGGGATTTATTAGACACATATGATGATTTGGTAAAAGTAAAAGATTAGGTGACTACAGAGAGTATGATTTACCATGACTTTAAAGGAAAATGATGCTGGAAAAAAATTATATGAAACAAAAGTTTGTGCGAAGCCTTTATTAGTTAGTATGTTTATCATGACCCTCTAACTTGTATCACCTCGCATTGGATATTAAAATAATCACTCCATGATGAGCTCATACGGATTAAGAATGAGAGTTACATTATACTTTGGTTTGACATTTTCATGCTTAACCTAATTATACATCAGCAAGAGAATAAAAAGTATGATTTTGTTCTTGAATATCTTCAAGATTTATAGATGCTCCCACTTACTTTTGTAAAAAGAGATACTTCTCTAAACACTAAGCATTTAAGCAACAATAAATTATTCTTAATTAGGACAACAAAATACATTTTACAATTCTCATCTCTAGCTTGTTAATAATATGCTTCATAAGATATTAACAAATTTTAGAACTTTAATCAAGACATAATGTGATTCATCCCAATCTATAAATAGATAATGTCTTGAATACCTTCTAGGTTGGAACTATATTGAGTGTATCCATGACACACACAAAATTCTAACCTTGATCGATTTGGAGGTAGAGCCATTTAAGTTATCAGAAATCAAACCATATAGAATATAGTTTGTTTCACACATTAGACATACCATGATAGTGTGGTATTCTATGAGTATTGGAATTGTGAGTCTCCATCAGAATTCCTTAGATTAACTTAAATCTTATAATGGAATCAAATACATGTCAATTGGTTCGAGCCAAACTGAATACACAATATTTTAACACAAAGTGCATGCTAAAGATGTATATTTTTCTTGAATATAGTAACATCAACACCAAGTTCATGTGTTCACAAGAAGACAGAACAATTCAAGAATTCTTTGATCATGTGTTTACAAGAAAACAAAACATGTCAAATACATTATATGTCTTTGAATAATTCAAGGACCTTATGTTAACTCTATGTTCATGTGTTTTTCAAGATAATAAAACATGTCATAGTAATAACGTAACAATCTCCTAAAAATGTTAAGGACATCTTGTTAATGTTTAAACAAAGACACAACAATTTACTACTTACATTATGTGTATCAGATCATTATAAATTCAAGGACTTTATAATTATGTCTAACAAGTAGCATAATATTCTAACTAAAGTAATTAAGAACGCAACTCATAGTTTAAAAAAAAAAACAATGAAAATTTCAAGTTAAATTTATGCCACTTCATAATCATGATTGTATAAATTGAACCATAATTATTTTGACTAAATCAATATAATCAATAAGTTTTGAAGTATCTTTATATTAATCTTGGACTTTTAAATGTAATTGGCAACAAACATCTTTTGTGTTTACTCTAGTAGAAATTAATTTAGTTTCTTATCTTGCGTCAAGAGAAACCATTAATCATATGTTTATAAATGTATTTCCTTGGCACACACTTATAATTTCTCCCACTTGTGTACGGGACAACATTACCTAAAGTAGAAAAACCATACGACAAGCGTTCGATTGTTTAAACAATATGATAGTGTCATAGATATTACAAGTAGATATCAAACCATATAAGTTGGTAAGGAATCGTGGATTAATCAGAGCTAATAATCCTGTTCAGGAAAGCAACAATTAGAGTTATCCAATAAAATAAAAATGCAATCTTCCTTTAGACAAGAATGTTTCATATTCGAAAAGTAATATTATTTCAAGCAAGCAAGAAATAATATGGGCCAACTCACAAGGACATAATTTTTTCTGTAGCTCCCACTAAAAATTGATAACATTATACAGACTAGTCATTTTAGTAATGAAACGCAAGGCTCCCACTGGATTTGTCAACATTGTAAGTGTTACATCACCAGTAGAAAGCAATTAGCGATTATTTACTTTCCTACTCTCTTGGAATACCTACAAGTAGCAATGTACTTAGGTATTGCGTATGAAAAAAAAAAAAAGTAAAGGAAAAAATAAAAAAAAAAAAAAAGAAAAACAAAAAAAAAAAAATAGTATATGAAGTTCTACTTATGTAGATGAGGGACTAGCCATTCATGCTATCATTAACTTGAATATTTAGCATGCAATTCCTTCTTTATCGGTATGCCTAGCCACAAGGGTGTTTAGCACTATAAGGAATGAATCGAGTCCAAGAAAAATTACCTAGAAGACCTGCTAGCAATTTTCTTTACTCGTTGCGGTTTAAACTCACACATCGTGACAAGTGCAAGACGTTATTATTTTGGTAGCTATAGACAAAATGTAATCTAGTTACTCAAAGCAATATATCTTTCAAATATTTCAGAACCGGAAAAGGGTAATGAAAGATTGAAAGTGAGACTAAATATAATTGAGAAAATTCAATTATAACCATATCTTATTCTTGTCAACCAATGAGAAGAGATAGGTGTAAGTCTCACTCTTCTTTCCAAGAAAAGAGACTATGTTGGTTTTTTAATAAAAACAAACTCACGTTTACAAATTATGTTGCAATAACACAATTAACTAGAACATAGAAAGTTTAGTTTAGTATTTTCGATAATTAAATTCTTAAAAGAATTAACTACCTGATTAATTACTAATACGACTAAGATTCAACTTGACCTCCCACTTATTACGAGAGGTCTGACCAGTGTGTAAACAAGTAGGGAAAGAGGTAAGCGATGAGCGTTAATTGCATTGTTAGTGCAACTCTTAGATTTATGAGACTTATGATATTAGTAGCTCATATAGTAATGTCAAGTGCATATTTCGTCTCATCTTATGCCTCGGGTCAGAGGTCTGACCAGGTAACTCGATTTAAGTCGACCAAAAGAGAACGTGCGAAAATTGACAAAGGTCTGACCAATAGAAAAAATTCGCCATGGGTTGGAAAGGCCCTGAGGTCTGACCAGAGAAGTCAATCCAAATGCATGTGTTCTTCATTTGGCTGGCAGACTTAAAACCTCACATAGGGGTATACACATAAATCTTTACAAAATATGTGACAAAACGGGTACAAAAAGCATGCAAAACATCTTGTAGCACAAAGTTAAGAAAATATTTTGTTAACCTTTTTTAGTATAGACATCATTTTGTTAAATGTTCTCGGTAGCTCCATTTTGGACGCACAAAGAAGCGGAGAAACAGGTCAGCGCGAAGCTTATTAATAACCTGACTTTTTTTAGGGAGACTGAGCAACCCGCCTTAAACTTCTCTTATGTCTATAGTCCATAATGGGTTGAGCGACTTTCAATTGACAATGATGCAATTGAATGTAAGGAAACCCTTTTGTTAAACATTAGTTTTATAGTTGCCAATATGGTGGATTACAAATTGATCAAACCCTATATTGTACTCCAACACAGCGTCCGAATACACAAGTAAATTCCAATACTCCCTCATATGCCAAAAGCATGTAGTGGGGGCGGAGAAGATTAAAGATCATTCAATCCATATTCGCACATTAAAAACTAAAATAACACAAAGAAAATCAAATTTCCTAGTATTAATTCCGTATTAAATTTTGTCCAAAAACCTTGGGGTCAGTTTCACAAATAACACGTAATCGGTCACAAGGAGTATGCTTACATGTATAATATCAGACATATACGACCAAATTTCTCTATAAGTATTAGTCCGTTTTAGAGTTTCATAAAGTCTATTTGCAAATATTGAGCAATCACATGGCATATCACATATAAGCAATTAAAACAGACAGAAATTTAGAGTAGAAATGAAGACAGACTCTTATATTGAAGGCAATAATCATATAATGCCTCGAGTTTTCAAAAGAGTCTTCCCCAATTGGAGAACCAAAAGATTCTCACTAGGTTTTCTGCTAAAGTACCTAGATCGCCACATCTATCATATAGCATGATTGAGTGAGTCTTAAGGCCGAGATAAATCAAAAATAGAATAACATGGCAGCTTAATTAACTTTTAATTTTAATCTATTCTTATTATCAAGTAACATTATCATTGATTCTATGTGTTTATTCATTATTTATGACAAGTATTGCATATAATTGCCATAATTTTCCAATAAAACAATAAATAAATCAAGATTTCATGCAGCCGTAGCATGTTTAGTTATGTGTGTAACCCATAAAATACCAAACGAGTTGGCTTGTGATGCCACTGTTGGAATTTAAATAACTATTAACCATTAACAACTATGAGTACGCAGCGGATATCGATCAAGTAAGGTGCATACGATTAACACACAATAAATAAACAAAAGGGAAAACATAGGAAACTAACCATTGAAGTCAACAGCAATTGAAACTTAGTGGATAAGTTTCCACCTCTACGAGTGCTCACACAAACACGTCTAACAAGCACGTCTGGATGCTAGTCCTACTTCACGTGTATCCCAAACAATCAGTGTATACCCACACAACCTGAATTAAGTACCCAAACAAACCACTTGTACCTGTACCGAAATTCAGATAATGGAACTAGGGTTTTAACCTAATTCGGTTCTACCAAAAAAGACCAATATGAACCGAAAATATCCAAAACCAAACCCTAGATCTTTCTAATTGTTGTCACACCTTGACAACTTGTAAATCAAGAATGTAAACCTGCTGTATAACCCATGGGATTGAATCACACTCGAGAAACCTTCAATAAGGATCACTGTAAAGGACATAAGGTTTTAAGGTCAACCGAAAATCAAAGAAGTCCTATGAGGGTTTGAGTGTTCGGCTGGATTTTTGGAGGAGAATGGAAAAGCAATATTTTTTAGTTGTTGAGTCTATTGTATCGTGCAAAAGACTTAGGGTGGGGAGGTATTTATAACCTCCAAGCCCTAATCATGATAAGAATATAAAAGCACAAGTTTAATCCTTATCATAACTCTTCTCTTTATCTCCAAGAAAACGTATCTAGACACTCACAATGAACCTTATGGCTGGCTCTAATACATTTAGAACAGCGATAGGTTCTTGTCCTAGTCGTTTCTGTTCTTTGGTTTACTATCAGAAAGCCACGTGAAGTAATAAACGTACTCTAAATGTTTTAACGTGTGTGCCCCCAATAAGCTCACACATTTCTAGTTGTATTTAGCTAATCCAACTACCACATAATCCAACATATATTACATGAAAACATCTCATAATCAACAACATATATAGCGCTTATATAAAACTAGTAGAATCGTATGCACCATGGTATATTACCTATTAAAAGTACTTCTCTTTGACCGATGTGGGAAAAAAAATTGTGGCCACCTTTTGGCTTAAAATATGGGTTGGCGTCATTTCTTCCACTACTTCTAGAATCTAGCCCATGCTAAACTAGGCACTCTTGAACCGGTTTGAAATTTCCAACGAGTTGAACCGCCCAGTCAACCAGTTTTGATAGCTTATAGTTTTATTCAATTCCACTACAACAAAAGCCCCTTTCCCCAGCGTGTTTTTCCCCAGCGACATGTCGCTGGGGAAAATTTTCATGAAATTTGATAAAAAAAATCAACGAAAATCTAAGCGGGAAATTATCTCGCCAGTCTTTCCCCAGCGACATGTCACTGGGGATACTTTTGTTCATTGTTTAGTGCGTAATTAGTCCATAACTATTGTAGCGTTTGAACTGTACAACTTTCCCCAGTGACATGTCGCTGGGGAAACTTAACAGGCTTATTTATTAGGCTGGCCCGTTTATAAGTTAACATATTTTCGGGTTTAGGCTTAGTTTCCCTAGCGACATGTCGCTGGGGATGTTCGTTTAACTTTTAAACAAACTACGTTTTTTAGGCTATTTTCGGTCCAATATTCCACATACTAACTAAATTTACTTCAAAGTTAACTGAAGTTTACTCCTAGCTACCACTATATGTAATCATAATAGACGGAATGACCAAATTGGTTAACGTTTATTATTAAAACATCAAATTACATTAGAAATCTATAAACACTTAAACATTAAAGCATAACTCATACATTCCAAATGCTAGATTGATTTATCTTAATGAAAAACTACTCCATATTAAGGTTTCCCATCCCATTATAGATCTCGTGAAGTATTGCAGCTGACTCAAGTGTGTGGTTCTCGGGATGCCTTTCCATCTCTAATTGTCCTTCTAGTATCCTTATCATTGCCTGCGTGCCCAATAATTGACCTCAAAATGTGTAAACCTAGCTCATACATTGAACCTCTAATGTGTAACCCTACTTATATGTTGAACTCTATTGTGTAACCCTTAGCTCATAAGATTGAACATCTATTTTGTAACAAACTCATGACTTGAACCTCTAATGTGTAACCCTACTATACATTGAACCTTAATGTTGAACCACATAATCTTGATGGGTAGATAGGTGGAGCTTATGGGTTTAGTTCTCGTTTGAGTTGTGGTCATAACTGTTATGTGTGTGTGTTTTGGTGGTAACTTTTGCGTGTGAGAGGAGATGATATGACCAGGCAGATGAAACGGGTGTATGTATAATAATGGTGGCTAGTGAAGTGAGAGTGAGAGTTGAAATGAGTTGAGGTGTGATAAGGTTAAAAGATGTAATGATGAGTTGCATTAATGTGTAACCCTAGCTCATAAATTGAACCTCTAATGTGTAACCCTAACTCATACATTGAACCTCTAATGTGTAACCTAGTCATACATTGAACTCTAATGTGTAACCCCTACCTTATACGTTTAACCTCTAATGTGTAATCCCTAACTCATACCATTGAACCTTTTAATGTGTAACCCTAGCTACAATGAACCTCTAATGTGTGACCCTAGGCTCATACATTTAACTATATTGTGAAACCCTACTTATATCGTTGAACTCTAATGTTTAACCCTAACTCATTCATTGAAACTCTCTAATGTGTAACCCTAACTCATACATTGAACCTCTAATGTGTAACCCTAACTCATACATTGAACCTCTAATGTGTAACCCTAGCTCATACATTGAACCTCTAATGTGTAACCCTACCTTATACGTTGAACCTCTAATGTGTAACCCTAGCTCATACATTGAACCTCTAATGTGTAACCCTACCTTATACGTTGAACCTCTAATGTGTAACCCTAACTCATACATTGAACCTCTAATGTGTAACCCTAGCTCATACATTGAACCTCTAATGTGTAACCCTAGCTCATACATTGAACCTCTAATGTGTAACCCTACCTTATACGTTGAACCTCTAATGTGTAACCCTAACTCATACATTGAACCTCTATGTGTATACCCATAAACTCCATACATTGAACTCTAATGAGTAACCTACCTTGTATGTTGAACCTCTAATGTGTAACCCTAGCTTATACATTGAACCTCTAATGTGTAACCCTACCTTATACCTTGAACCTCTAATGTGTAACCCTAGCTCATACATTGAACCTCTAATGTGTAACCCTAATCATAAATTGAACCTCTAAGTGTAACCTAGCTCATAAAATTGACCTCTAATGTGTAAAACCCTACTCATACATTGACTTAATGTGTAACCCTATACTCATACATTAACCTACAATGGTTGAACCCTAACTCATACGTTGAACTAAAATGTTGAACCCTTAGCTCATTACAAAGAACCTATAATGGTTGAACCCTAATCATACATTGAACCTATAATGTTGAACACTAACTCATTACATTGAACTCATATGTTGAAACCTTATAATCTTCGGATGGGAGGTAAGGTAGGTGGAGCATATGGGGTTTTGTTCCGTTGAGTAGTGTTCATAACTAGTTATGTGTGTGTTGTGTTTTAGGGTGAAACTTTGCGTGTGAGAGATATGATATGACCAGGATATGAACGGGTTGTATGTATAATAATGGTGGCTTGTGAAGTGAGAGTGAGAGTTGAAATGAGTTGAGGTTTGATAAGGTTAAAAGATGTAATGATGAGTTGCATTAATGTGTAACCCTAGCTCATAAATTGAACCTCTAATGTTAAGATTTGTCGTTTTTAATTAGATTGATCTTATATGCGTGTGTCTGTACAGAAACAGGCGTCAGCAACCCAAGAGGAACCTTCAGAGATCGACACGTTCTATTGTTTGCACACTGTTAACGGTGATTTTCCAAGTTCTAAGGTACTAGGATGTAATGTAAGTATTCTTTCAAACCATACTTTTAATGATTTCATCGATTATTAGATGTAGCAACCCGACTAATATATTTTCGATCTTGGGTTACTTTTCACTACCATAGGATAAGAGGAGGGAGCTCGAGGCGTCGTGTCGAGGCACACCACTGCAGAAATCAACGCGATGGTCCGAGGCGGAAAGCTTCGCGGCCACATTCCTGGCGTGGGTCTGGTATTGCCAGGATACGTCCGCTCTAGGCTGAGCTATTCCGCACCCGTTGACAGAAGAAATGATGTCGATTTCATGGTGAGCTTGATGAGAAGCGACGACAGGTTCGCGGATGCTTTTGCTCGGTATGATTCAGGTCGTGGTGCACGGGAGTGGGGGTGTGTCGTGGCGTGATTAGTGAGGGCGGGTTGAGGATGGTGATGATACGGGGCTGTGAGGATGGTGGGCGATGAACAAGTTAGTCGTGTTATATGTTCTTTAGTACGGGTACATTATTTCTTTTATGTTTATCATGTGGACTAATGAAAAAAAACTTTGTTGGGGGGGGGTTTTTTCTCCTAGTATGCTACATTTAAACGCTTGTTTCCCTAAACTATCATGTGCACATATTCGGCTTTTGGACGATTTCGCTATATTAGATTTTGGTTTTGGTACAAGTTGTGGTGTATTTTGTATTGCGAGATGCGTTTACTTTGTATTTGTGTTTTGGTACTAGTTGTGGTGAGTGTATACAGGTTTTGGTAGATTTTTCCGGAAAAATTAGATTTTTTCTGGAAAAAATCTGGAAATGCCTGCTGTGCAGGCAGCATATAAAAAAAATCTGCAGACTTTTCCCCAGCGACATGTCGCTGGGGAAAGGGGACAGTAAACGACAAAATAGTCGATTGGGCAAGCGTTGCAAGTCATCGAATTCAAGTTACCCCAGCGAATGTCGTGGGGGGGTGGTAAAAACTCCCGCTAAAAGACAAACAGTAGAGTGTGCAAGAAGCAGTTGTAAAGTAAAACACAAAGGACTTTTCCCCAGCGACATGTCGCTGGGGAAAATGTGCAATTAACTTAAGATTTTATCATTAACTTAAAATATTTTGTTTTAGTCAGAAGTTTCCCCAGCGACATGTCGCTGGGGAATCTAGTGCCACCGTGGCACCAATTCCTTGACCAAAAAATACGTGGGGCCCACTTTTCGTTAGGGATTGTCGCTGAGGAACGTTTTGTCATCGAGCTTACCTCATCAATGTTTCCCTAGCGACATGTTGCTGGGGATACGTTTCCCCAGCGACATGTCGCTGGCGAAGGTGTCAGAAAGTTGCTGGGAAAAGGGTTGATCACTGTAGTGTTTAGAGGTATTGCTAACAACAAATATACTTTTTGGGTTGTACAAGTATTTTAGTTCAACCGGTCAAACGAGAAGACCAGTTGACACACAAACTAAGACAAGTTACCAAATCAATCTCTCAAGATCAAATATATAATATATTATCTCAATCAAACACATTCAAGTAAAGTTGACGTACCCATGAATAAGATAGAAGCCATTTTGATGATAACTAGATCCATTGTACTCAACCTAATGACTTTACAACTAGTTACAGAATCAATAGGAACGGGAACTTTGGGAGTGCTCGGTTATGGGTCTTTGAGGGTAAAGAACGGTCATGCGATTACTGTTGGTTTGTATGTTACTCACTACAATGTACATCAGTATGATCCGTTGTTCAAAAACTTGTACAACCCAAAAAAGTCGAGAGGTTATATGAAATACTAAATATAATTTAATTTTAACATCAAACAAGACAAGTTATTCAACAATAAGCATAAGCTTAGAAGAGATACTATCTAGTTTTCAAAAAATTTCTTACAAGAACTCAAAATGTGGAGCTTGTTAAATCTTGTACTTAAACGCATACAAGATGATGTGTTAAAAAGCATAGCTAACAACATCAAGAAGACAACTGGATCTCGAAAAGCCTTGGATCAACTTTCTAGTTTGATTAAAGGCAACTATTGAAAAAAGCTAAAAAGTTGAGAACTTGTACCAATTAAGAAACTGTGCCATGTGCCAATATTTGATGCTGATAATATACGATTTGTACTTACAAGCATTCAATATGACATATCATCAACATAGCAGTCATATCAAACTGGTGGAATCATATGCACCATGGTATATTAGCTATTAATAGTTCTTCACTTTGACCGATGTGGGATTTAAACATAAAACAAGTCGAATACAAGTTGATTGGACATGTCCACGAACCCAAACATTCAAGTGAAGTTGACGCATATTAATATCCATTTTGAGGATAAGTTGACCCATTGTAGTCAATCAAATGACTTTACCACAAGTCCAAGAACCATCTAAGTTAAGCCTACACAGCATTTGGATACTTACATTCATCGTGTTTGGGGGGTGCTTGTTTGTGGGATTTAGAATGGTAATGGTAAAATTTGTTGGTGGTTCTTAAGTTACTCATATGACATTATGATCCTTTTGTTTGCTAGTTCTTTCAAAATACAAGTAGTATGTGTCATTGTCTTATTGGTTTCTGTAGTCACGTATGCATGCTTGTTAAACAATTAGATATACACTAAGTGTGAGTTCTGTATGCATGAACACTGGTAAGACACAAATTCCTAACTACATTACAAAGACAGTCCAAGAACCATCTAAACTTGGCTTATACAACGTTGGACAAGTGTAACTCTTATAGTAGTTTTGAACAATGGTATATATTTTAAATTTAACATCAAACAAGAAAATGTATCAAACAATATGCGTACATCTAAAAGAAGAGAAACTATCTAGTTATCAAAAACATCTAACAAAAACACAAAATGTGGAACTTGTATTATTTGTAAATCGTCATCAACGAAGCCGATAAATCTTCTACTTACATAGTTACAACATGATGAGTTAACAACATACCTAAAAAACTAAGAACTCCGATCTTAAATTAAGAAGCTAAAAAGTTGAGAACTTGTACAAATTCATGAATACAATTCAAAGCATCTTGTATTATATATTACAATTACAAGAAGCCAACAAATCACAATCAACAACATAGTACTTATATCAAACTGGTTGAATCATAAGCACCATGGTATATTAGCTATTAAAAGTTTTTCTCTTTGGCCAATGTGGGAAAAACAATGATTACCACCTTTTGGCTTAAAATATGGGTTGGGGCCATTTCTTGAAGCTTATAACTACTTCTAGCCCATGATGAATCAGACACTCCCGGTGTGAAATTTCCTATGAGAACCGTTGGGTCAACGGGTATTGGCACTGGCGGAGCCATGATCTTGGCATATAGGGGGCAAAAAAATTTTCTCCGAAAACAGCTCTAAAAACCGCAGCTTTTTAGTAGCGTTTTAGCAGTTTTTAATAGTTTTTTAGCAGCTTTTAGCAATTTATTAGCATCTTTTAGTAGCTTTTCAATAGCTTTTTGAATAAAGCAAGTTTCAAGAAGCAAGAACAAAAAAGCGGATGCACTAAGCAAAATAGCATCTACCAGTTTCGTACATCTCAGCAAACAGGTGTTAGTAGAAGAATTGAAAGAAAAATCAGTAAATGAGAGTGAGGTGCTCGCCGTGGTGGAGGAAGAAGGGGAGTCCTGGATGACCCCGATTCATGAATATCTCACGGATGAAACTTTACCAGCGAAAAGAAAAAAGGCAAGATCAATAAAGCGTAAGTCACAGCGTTTCGCCATCATCAACAGAATACTATACAAAAAATCCTTTCTAGGCCCATGGCTCCGATGTGTAGGACCTTCACAAGCAAACTATGTCTTGCGAGAAATACATGAGGGCTCATGTAGCATGCATGCGGGCACACGATTCGTCGTTGCCAAAGCTCTAAGGATTGGATATTACTGGCCGACAATGCATAAGGACGCAAGGGCACTTATAAAAGCATGTCAGGAATGCCAAGTGCACAAACCTGTCCCAAGAAATCCACAGGAAAAATTAAATCCGATCACATCTCCGTGGCCATTTTACAAATGGGGTATCGACATAGCTGGACCTTTCCCGAAAAGACCTGGAAAAGTCAAATTTCTAATAGTGGTCATGAACTACTTTACCAAATGGATAGAAGCAAAACCAGTGGCAACTATCACAAGAAACCAAGTAAAAAAGTTTGTATGGGAAAACATCGTGTGCAGATTTGGTCTTCCGAGAGAAATCATATCCGACAACGGGAAGCAATTCCGAGACAACCCATTCAAAGACTGGTGTGAAAAATTATGCATTCAACAACATTTTACCTTCGTAAAGCATCCCCAGACAAACGGACTGGTAAAAAGAGCAAACCGGAGTTTGGGGGAGGGAATAAAAGTAAGGCTAGGAAAAAACAACAAGAACTGGATGGAAGAAATCTCTCATGTCCTCTGGGTACGCCGAACCATGGTCAAATCTAGTAACGGAGACACTCCGTTCTCACTGACTTACGGAACAGAAGCTGTCATCCTGGCGGAGATCGGAATGCCCACATTCAGGACAGTAGAATTAGACATGGCCAAAAACGATGAAGCATTGCAAATCAACTTAGAGCTACTAGAAGAAAAGCGAGAGCAAGCAGCTATAACAGAGGCAAAGAGCAAGAGACAAATGGAAAAATACTACAATGCCAAATTTTGAAACACAAGCTTTAAGCCAGGAGACTTGGTATACTGTAAGAATGAAGCAAGCCGCGCAAAAGATACAAGGAAGCTAGGACCCAAGTGGGAAGGCCCATACGAAGTCACAAAAGCACTTGGGAAGGGATCGTACAGGCTAAAAGACCGCAATGGAAAGGAGCTTCCGCGGACATGGAATGTTTGTAACCTTAAGAAGTGTTATATATACAAAATGTGAGCAGCTTACCCATACGGGCCCCGTAATGGGAAGAGCATTTTTACTTTATTCCTTGTAGTAACTTTTAAATATTATGTAATATGTCTCTCAATTTCAATAAAAAAGTGAAGACTAGCTACCTTCACAAGTTATATTTTGAAAAATTCTAATTTATTACTTTGCAAAGTTATCTGTTATATGTGATTAAGTCGCGCACGCACGGAGCATGCCTCCAACAATGTTATTCCGCATAACAAAAAGGGTGAGTAACCTACAAACAAAACTCAAAATGCATAAGAGGAATTGCAATACCGGTATCCAAACAAGCCTATCATGACATAGCATATCCTAGTGATATTGAAGAAAACAAAAACTTTAGACACGGTATGTCTAGATACAAGATGTTACAAACATAAAAATATCATCATAACTAAAGTCAGCACAGATCAAAGTGTTAGAATAGTTGGATTACAAAAAACCGCAATAAGGTCACATGCGACCGCGGAAAACCAAGCATACAAGCTTAAAGAACAGCATCCCTAGCTTCACCCTCTAGCTGAGAAAGCACAAGATCACCAACGTCAGCATCGTTTGAGCCTTCAACTTTCCCCTCACCCCTGGGCTCCGGAATAACACCCCTAGGGACCGCATCAGCTAAATGTGGGTTCTCATAATCTTCCACTGAAAGGAAAGAATCAGGGGTGGGCCGAATAACTACGGTGGACAAAACATTAGTAGCAGGCGTCGCAACCGGAGGTTCAATAAAAGTCTCTGGGAGAACGGTCAAGGCTTCAACGGACAGTGGATGATCTATGGAAGTAAATACGTCTTTCAGAATTGGAAGACGCTCAGTAAGGTTCCTTTCCATCTTCCGCACCCTTCCATGACAAATGTCCAAAGCAACAGACAACGTTTGACTCCCAACCACAACTTGATCTTGCTTACGACATACGGGAACCATCAACTGACTAACATCAGGCTGAAGACCAGTCATCCCCAAAACCTCAGCCACGACATCGTCCAAAGGGAAAAGGTCCATAACGTCCAAAGTACTGGCGTCTCTCTTGGCAGTTAATTCTTGGAGAAGCAAAAAGTCACGGAGAGCTTGGACGGCGGAATTAAAATCATCCTCTGCGGAGGGATTATACGCTTCCAAATCATTTAAATATCTCCCAGCCTATCCATGTTCAATCCCAACGGCTAAACCCTCCTGCATTCCCTTTTCAATGGCACGACCGAAAGCATTTCTGAGAGCCTCCATGTACTCAGAAGAGTTAAGACATTTGGCCATTAGGAGTCTCATACCATGAGCTAACAGCCATCTCCGCCCTGCGATGACGTTGAGGAGGTGCGGATGAAAACTATCCTAGAAGTGCATACAACACCTAGTAAATTCAACATCAATCTCGGCCAATCTAGCTTCAAGAGGCTTCATGAGATTATCTTGAAATTCCTCTAGCTATTTCATGCTCCCCTCGTATGTCTCTAGCTTCTCGCGAAGACCCGCGGATGAAGTTTCCAACTCGCGCACCTAAAAAAAATAATAATAAAAATAATAAAAAATAATATATAAGAAAAGGAAGAGTACAAAGGTATAAAGAAGGTAGTTCAAGATAGAAGAATATAACTGATCCATAAGACGTTGGTTATGAGACCTCAAAGAAGAAGAAAAGGTTTCTAAGTCAGAAAGTTCACGGTCCTTCTCAGTAATGGTAGATTCAAGACTTGTGACTTTTAAATTCAGAGCACTACGCTCTTACTCAAGAAAGGCCTTTGTTCTCCTTGGAAGAAGCAACCTCGCCTTGGAGCGAACTCTCAATAGCCTCGAGACTAGCAACCCAAGTACGAAGTTGAGCCACCTTCATGGACTCATCCCTCGCTTGCAACAACTGAGACTTTAACTCCTCAATCTCCTTATCCTTCACTTGTAGCAGATCATTCCTCTCCTCAGCAAGGGATCTCCACTTCCTCTTCTCTAAAATGTTATACTCAGTACGCATCCTCACCTCAGAGCTCAAACTCAAGTTGCGTGCAGCGAACACATTAAACTCAGCAAATAATTGTTCATGCTCTATTTCGCGAACAGTTTTGAAGAAAGCGGGAGGAGTAAAATGATCAATCATATTAGCACAAGACCGCCCATCATTCAGTTCAAAACCCTTAGTCATGGTCCATTCAGGAATGTAGACTTCCTGCAAACTAGTGTCTACATCCCCCTCCGCACGGATACTCCCAGCAACAAAATCACTACCCGACCTACCTGTAAAAAGGCTAAGCGTACGATCTGTCTTCTCGGATGACCTAGAAACAGAAAAAATAGACGGAGTAGGCACATTCTTATCCTTGTTAACATCAGTAAGAGCAACGGCCGTAGTAGCGACAGCAGAGACAGAGGTCGTTACAGTGGTGGCCGCGGTCATCACCGGAGCAACAGATCTGATTAAAGAATCAACCTCAACATCTGCAGATTTAGCACTTGAATAATGGGAAGAATCAGATAGAACTACGAACCTCTCAGAGGGACCTACAGTACGCAGGGCAGAGGCAGTTGCGGAATCGGTGTGACCTCCGCCCTCCTCCAAAGGTGAAGCTATCACAGATGAAGTAATAAAATGTAAGGTAGGAAGAGCAGCGACACCCTGTTCTACTGTTAGCTGAGAAGCTCGAGGCAACCTATTAAGTACATCAGGAGACTTACCTCCAATAACAGAACCACTAGTATTTCCATAATCTGCCCTCAATCTCTTAGGCGGGTGAGAGGCGGCGGGAGTATCCCCGCTCTCATGGACAACCCTCTTTTTTTGGACGCTTAGCCCTAGACGACCTAGTTTCCGCGGCAACACCAGCCGTGACAGGCACAATCGGCTCAGCATCACTATAACCACTAACGGAAGCATCCTCGTCACCTCTACCTGCACTGCCACTCACATCCCCGCCAAACTCTCTTTCAACACTTTCCGACAAATCCCCAAAAGGGCGAACAACTGAAGTTAGAAGAGGGGTCACGGTACGGTGCTTGGCCACAGTCACGATAGGCTCCTCATTATCAGCCCTCGCACGCTCAACAATCCTCACCTTGTGAGGATCAGTAGTCCGGATAAAAGCATTCAAGTCCATCTCTGCAAAAGATAACAGGGAAAGAGAGAGCTCATAAGAGAAAGTTAAAATCAAAGGAAAAAGTAATCAGCATATATGCGGAAAAGAATACCCACCCTCTCCGCTCTTATACTCAAATCGAGGATAAGTATCTTTATTAAGAAGGTAATTACGACTTATGCCAACCCAGCAAAGAAACTCTTCCGAGAACCTAAGGAACGGAGAGGCGTGAGTAATAAGAATAGAAGCATGCTCCGCATTATATTCAGACGCGGTAGGAGCTCAATCTTTAGAAATATTTGAACCAGAAAACCAATTGAACCGATCATTAGCGGGAACCACAAACTCATCCACCCATAAAAAGTGGTCGTTCCAATTCTTCACAGAGTCCAAATTCTTGGAATAACAAGCACGGACATTGGGACGCTTGGTAAATCCTAACCAACCGTTCTTATAATTATGCGTGTAGAAATATCGGAATAAACCAACGACGGGCTCAATGTTACAAACACAACACAGGATCTCGAAATGAGAAACCTTAGCAAACCAAAAACAGAAAATTGGGAGAACGGAATACAGAAGTAAATAAGAATAGACACAAAAAAGTTAGAAAATGGAATACGGTAGTTAGCGTAATCAAAGAATCGGGTATACATTCCAACTTTGCCAGCCGGCCTTTCATGCATGGTGCCATCCGGACCCGGTAATTGAGGGTGAACTTCCTCCGGAACAAAATATTTTGAACATACAGAATTAAGATGTTCTTGGGTAAGAACACATTTAATAGATGTGATGTTACTCATACTAACAAGAGAGAAGTAGAGCAGTTAACCTGAATGTAGACGAAGTTCTAGAAAGGGAGATGCTGTGCAACTAAAAAACCTTGAAGTTTATCAACAATGGTGGAAAGGTGAAAGAGATGAAAAAAGGAACAGTGAGGCATGAAGCGACTATTTATACCCATGGTATATTTAATTCAAGTAAAGGTAAGATAATGACACGTGCCAAGACACTTCCCAATCAACGGCACAAAGGCAAAGTAAAAAGATAATGATAACAGCTGGATGTGGGACCCAGGCGGTCAAATCACGCAGAAGATGAAAGGACACGAAGAACCCACGTAACCAACGACAAACTGCCAAAACGACGCAAAAGACGCGGAACAAGATAGGAACAAAAGAAAAAAAATGATCACGGAACTCTAGTCTAGCAACGCTCACCGCACGCTATAATTGTTACCGCGCACAATAAGCGAACTAGACTGGGGGGACTTGATGACGTATAGTATGAATACCAAGCTTACTGGGCTTAGTTCATAATATGCGCATATGGGCCCTGGCCCAATACAACAAATAGCCGGACTACTAAGCCTGACAAGGGTCACGCTCCGGATATTCCAAAGACGCACGTGAGTACCTTTTAAAGCCGCACCCGTTGCACCTCCGCGGACAAACACGGGCTACAGAAGGATACTCACGTCCGCAGACACGATTACACGTGGACCCTTGCCCGACAAGGGACCCACTCCGGCTACTAACAGTCGCAAGCGAAATATTAGGAAACCCTAGTATTGGGCTTGCCTATAAATAGGGGTCGTTTCACACCCCCAAAAAGGTACATTCTGCCCTATCATTAATACACACATATACTCTGACATTCTCTGACAAACATGTATACTTACTCTCACGTCGGGGCTTAATCGTGGGGTCCGCCCTGCGATAAGGCTAACGGTTTACTCTCATTTGTGCAGATCTCCCCTTCATTACTTGGATTAGTACAAGATCATCATCGTATCCTACCTCCTGGTCCACCCCATTTAACGATCCAGGTTCACACTTGCCCCTACACGCTTTTTGTACTAACAATGGTAAAACTTGAAATGTTTTCATGCTTTGTAAATTTCGTAATTGCAGCTATTATAGTCTAAAAAATATGTGCTTTTACAAAATCACAATATTTTTTATTTTAAAATGCATAATTCTATTTATTCTTTCAAAACCCATCATGTTAAACCAAATGTAAGGGTAAACATATGTGTAAACATGGCGCACCAAGAGAATAGGTTCCTAGATCATCAAAACTGGCCATAATCAGAGTTGTTGTATAGTGAATCGATTTGTGAGCTCCAAGCAACCATTGCAATTGACTGGGACTCGATTAAACACCCAGCTTGAGAGATAGCCGCTAGTAGAGCACTATGCACGCTTGAATATGATTTTGTCCATGTGGTTTCTGAAATTTGCACTTAGACGCATATGGCAAAGTGCACTAAGGCGCATAGACATTCCAAGGTACATTAGGCGCATAAAACACACAAGTATGCATCAAAGAATTATTGGATGTTTTGCAGGCGCACTTTGGTGGTTACATGTGCATCAAGCGCATATGGGATGTTTTACAGTGCGTTTATATTTTGGGTATTCATTAGGCGCATATAGGCACGAGTATGCATAAGGCGCATACGTTTTTGGCTAAGCATTAGACACAAATCATCAGACGCACATTATAATAACATGTGCTACTTAATTGGTCGTTGGATGAGACATTTGTCTTAAATCTAACAGATGTTTGTGAAAAATTCATTTTCACATAACATTTTTAAATATATCTCCACATTTATCTCCACATTTATTAAAATTAATTTTTAAATATATCTCCACATTTATTAAAATTATGTTATAGTTTCATCTTCTTTCGAGACTCCTTAATAGGAGGATGCAACAATATTTTTGATTAATATACACGCTCACAATCTTTTAACAACATATTCAAAACCATTTAAAATATCAGACAACAAAACATACAAAATATAGGTCCAAGTAAATATATTTATTCATTTTTTCTTCGGGCTAATGTATTTCTTTTGCTTTTTTGATAAAAAAATAATCTCTACACTATGTACAGATATAATAGAGGAGACCATGACACATGACACATGATATAAAATTGGCATACCATGTACAGGTATGCAAATTTTAAAAAAAAACTTTGCAAACTTATCCATCAAAATTTTACAAGATATCCAATGACAATTTTTCAAACATAAATTTAAACATTAAAACATATCCAACGAAATTTTACAAGATATCATTTTCAAACATAAATTTAAACATTAAAACGAGATGGCCAAATTTATCCAATGAAAATCTCTGACTTTTTCCCAACTATTAAAACATGGCAAGGGTAGATATGCATTAATCTTTGTATTTTTTTCAAAATTTTCAAACTTTTAAAGCATATCCAATAGAAATCTCTGACTTTTTTCAAAGTATTAAAAGATATCCAATGGGAAGAAGATATCTAAGAGAAGCTTAAAACATATCCAAGGGAAGTTTAAAAAACTAATAAAGATAACGTATTACGTAAAATAAAATTACGTACAAAATATTACGAAAATAGCCCGCCCGTTGGGCGGGTTAGAGGACTAGTATTTTGATATGGTAGTGTATTTGCCCTTGGTTTATAACAGAAAAAGACCAGGGCCGCTAGTGGTAGGTGTGTGTGGGATTTATGGGGATGTATTGCTTGGTCACGGGTTCGAGTCTTGCTCACCCGGACCAAGTATCTTCCCCTTTTGTTTTTTTTTTAAAAACTCTAGGGTGGAAAGTGTAAACTTCTAAACTAAAGGGTAGGCGGGCAAACTTTATGAAAGTTACACTATAGCGAAAATGGGTAACCCTACACTATGAAAATGTAACAAAAGAGACCCCACGCTATTGGCTTATCTTTGACTTATAAAAAAAATGCTTTTTAGCCAAAACTCAAAACTACAAAGTTGCTAAGGGGCTTCATCCTACAATTTTAACCAAAAGGGGTACTTTTCACTATTATCAAAGAATAGCTTAAAAATATGTTAATGTTGACAGCAGCTTAGATCGCTTTAGGGCAACTTTTCTAAGTTTTATGGTTGAATAAGCTGAGCCAAGAACTAAGTTAAGCTAGAAGGCTTAAACTAACTTAACTAAGCTAAAAGGAAAAGAAAAGCTATACTAATAAGCTAATGAAAGGGCTTAAGTGACAGAAACATGAAATAAGCCTATAAGCTAAATTTTACTAAGTTACTTGAGCAAAATAAGCTAAGAAAAGGGAAAATAAGCAACCTAACTAACTAACTTAACCTAAAAGCTTACTAGGACACAATTTGAGCTTATGGGATAAGCTCAATAAGCCAGAATGTGGCTTAAACTCCACAACAGTACTAACTTGTGTGTTAGTACTGTTGGTGTAAACAGCCAAAGGGCTTCTTTGGGCTTAAAAATAAGCAACCAAATAAGCTTATCAAGGGCTGAAACTTTGAGGGACTATACTAGAGCTTATAAGCTTTCAAAATAAGCCAAAGACTTGGGCTTTAGAACTCAACAAGACAGAGAACAATGAGCTTAAAGTTCCCCTTTTGCACCAGGGGAACTTTGAGGCAAAGTTGAAGGGCTTATTTGACAGCTTATTTTAAGCTGTCAAATAAGCTCTAAAAGCAAAAATGAGCTTAAACAGATTTAGTACTCTATCTAAGGGACTTGTGCACCAATTTTGAGCTTTGGAAAATCACTTTTACTTGCTTATTTTTGATTGAGAAAAAGCTGTTTTGGGCTTATTGAAACTGTGACAGAAATGGGCTTGGTGGTTTTGACTTATGAAGTCAAAGGGACAAAGGCTTTTTAACAGCCTTGTTTTGGACACTAAAACACACCTTTTTTGAACCTTAAACTTAAACCACAAGTGCTTAATCAAATGAGCACTTGTGAGTAACTTAAAAACTTCACAGTTTTGGACATGGATTCAAAAACCTTAAAAAACTATTTTACAACTAAAAATTTTCTAAAAACAGCTTGAAATTTCTTAAAATCTTAAGCTAAAGCCAACCTCATGGCCATAACCCATGCCAAACCTGTTTTGACCCATTTTAAGGCTTATGCCAAACACCCCTTTATGTCAAAACTGTCAAACCAAAGTTGGTTTAAAATCCATTTTTAAGCTAAAACTTAAGAAACCTTTTATCTACTCCTACTTATTTTGACTTGCTTAAGCTATTTTAAAACTAAAAACCCTAGCTTATTAAAGAAAATAAGCTAGTTTCTCTACTAGCTTATACTACACTTATGACAGATTTTTAAGAAATAAGTTAATGTGACACTAAATTATGCAATAAAAACTTACAACAGTAGAATAACAACTTAAACTAATATGTTTACAAAGACTAAAAGCAAATAAGCTAAAGGTTTAAGCTAAAAATTAAGCTAGAATGAATTTTAGAAGATGAAACCTTGGGATTTGTTGTCTCAGAACCAAGGCCACTCTTTCTGAGTGAGTGGCCTATAAAACCTGTCCTAATGGCTCCCAAAGCCTCTAAACCTGAGCAATAAGCTCAATAAGCTTATGAGAGCTTATTTCTCCAAAAGCTTCCAAATTCACAATCCAATGAAATAAATTCAACTTAAAATAGTACTTAAGAACATTGAACAAGTATTAAACTGAATTTGAGCTTATTAACAAGGATAAGCTCAAATTAGCTTATTGAGAGCTTATTGAGTTAAAACGGCTTAATTTTTCATTAAAATGGAAAATTACAAATGCATAAAGGACATTAACATAAAAATACTTAAATGACAATAAAAACTTAACATAAAACTGAATAAAAACTTAATAAGCTGGAATAAAAATTGAATGTTTGCCACAATGGCTTACAAGGCTATTTATAGCCGAAAACTAAAACTATGTCTTCTCTCTTCTTTCTCTTTGTTGTGCTTCTTTGTAGACACACAAACACAGGTGTGTTTGTTGTGTGAGAGTGTTTAAAGCTCTAATCTTGGCCCTTCAATCTTGAAAATCCAATCTAAGCCATCGAATTTGGTCTTGGGGGGTGTGGGATTGCCAAGTTGGCAACTTTTTGGCTGGGAAAGGTAGTGGAGGAGGGGGAAGGTGGGTATCCATGGTGGAATTGGGTTTACAGGGTAAAAGGAGGTGCAAACACCCGTGAGTGTGTTTGAGAGGGAAAAAGGGGCGGGAAAAAAGGTTAGGGGTGTATAACAGAGTGTGTGTTTGTGGATTTGGCAAAAGTGGCCCCTCAGGGTTTAATCTCTTTTCCATTTCTTTTGTTTCTTTTCTTTTTAGTTATAAAAGAGTTTAAAAAAGTTGGCATAAACAGCCCTTGTGTTTTAATCAAAAGGATTAAAGAAGGAATTGGTGAATTGCAGTTTCGGCCCTTGTGTTTTATAAAGAGATAAAAGTTTTGGAAACTTGCAAATTCAGTCCCTTATATTTTTAAAACACTTTTTCTTTTTACAAACATTTTTAAACTTGACAATTTAGGTCCCCAGGGTTTATAAAAATGGTATTGGGCCAGTAATGGGCTTGGGTTATGTATTGGGCCCAACTGGGTGTGTTTGGGCCCAATAAGGGTCAGGCTTGTGTTATTGGGCTTTTTAAGGCCCAATAAGGTTTGGGTGGGTTTTGTGTGTACACTGGCTGAGATTGGTTTGTTCAAGGGCTAGGATCGGGTCTTCAAAGTCTTCATAGTCTCTGTCAATTGCACACAAATGGGCTGTTGTCATTGATTGAGGGCCCATTTGGTCTTCACAGTCTTCGTTAATATACCATTGGGCTTTCCCGGCCCATCAGATGGGTTGAGATTGCA
>BQNB010056808.1:2764-24428 GCA_026074375.1 Tanacetum coccineum
TATCTAGTATTTACAGATACCTAGTATTACTATTATAGAGGTTGCTCGTTTCCTCGGTTGTTTGTTCGGATTTCCTAAGTCTAAGCTTAGCATCCTTTCATTGTACTTTGTTAGTAAGGATACCCGATTTTTCCTATTCGACGTCTTGATGCATATTGGTTGTTCGGATCTGCTCTTTCGGATATAGGCGCGTTTGGTTAGTACTTTCGTTGGATTAATTACTCGTATGAGTATCAAACATTTCTTTTAAGCACTAATTGTTCCTAACATATTAGTGTGGATCATTACTCACTTGGTTGTATATCCCTTGGTTTTTGTAACCCGTTGGCGACGTGTTAGTATCGATGCTTTTAGGTTTGCTCTGTTGATCTTTATTTTGGATAAGACCCTACGTTTTCTTTTGAGTACGTAATGTCTTGCATGAGTTTTCTTATACGAGTTCGTTTGATTTTATTTTGAGTATATGGTTCCTGGTATTTTCTTTTGTTTTCAAATAATAGAATTATGTTAGAGTCTGTACGGTGTTTTACGATCCCTTTTGGTATTACGGTGTCCTTTGTTTGAGTAACATATAATTGATGTCTAATTATAAAAGCCTTTTTGAAGTATTGTGTTAGTGTTTGGGAAAAAGTGTGTTTAAAATGATCTTTGCAAATAGAATATGTTTAAATGGCCTATGCAAATAGGATATGAAAAATTGTTGAGTGGTTAAATAAATTTTATTTTATTATAAAAACAGGTTTAAAGTGATTCATAGTGGTAAGGTACGATACACCATTAGATAACCATCTCTAGATTTTTATGACAACCAGAATGAATTTTATAAAGATTACATTTAAGACAATTTTATTCTTTAAAATGATTTTTATACTTAAAGTGACTTTCTTTATTTTAAATTGATTTTCATATAAACATTATTTAATTTGGTCTTTCGAGTAAAGTCGATAATTGGTATAAGAATTTCCGTCTTTCGTATTGATTTTTTTATGTGTTCTTTTGTCGTGGTACGCCTGTTGATTTTTTTTTCGTTCGCGTTCACTTTGAAACATAAATGTATCATTTCTTCAAATGATTCTTAATGTCATTTGATCCCCGTCTAATTGCATATGTGTGATTCTCCTATATGCATTCTAGCCTTTTACTCGATATCATTTGTTATCCTATTTCGATTTTTCGTAACCCTTAGAGTTCGTTGATACCGTTGAGTCCGTGAAAGCTTTGGGATGTGAGATGAGTGGAATGGACAGGTGTCCAAAGGAAGTGTTGTGATATGTATGTTTAATGAGAAGGTGGTTAGAATACCGTTGGAAGGTGATGAGATACTTCGAGTTCATGGGGAACGTACTTTGGGAAGTCCCGCCAAAGCCCTAATGGAACGCTAAGGTAAGATGAACCTAGATAAGTTTTTTCCACTCGTTCGGTTGTACACGTTTTCCACTCGTTCGGTTCTAACGTGTTTCCACTCGTTCGGTTGTCACCTTTTTCCACTTTTTTCGTTCTTCTCTTCTTGTCACTCGAGTATCACTTTAAATAACCCAATGAAGCCGAGAGATTGTGAGCTCTAACTTGGCGTTTCCAACAACAAAATGAGCCACGAAAAAGGTATGGTTGCCGAGTGATAAAGCAACCCAACTGCCGAATCCAATATGCTTACAACAACAAAAAAAAACCACGAAATCCACCCGAGGCGATTGATACCAATTGTAGGAACCCGATTCACACTTCACTTCATATAATCTTAACACAAATCGGAACTAGAAAAGAGATTGTTTAGAGAGAGAGAGAGGAGAGAGAAAAGATATATTAGAAATTAGATTTAGAAAAACTAGATATTTTCTAAAAAGAAAATATCTATATATATGAGATATTTTCTGAAAAGAAAATATCTAAATATATATATACCCCTACACATTTAATGTGACGCGCGGGATATTTAACTAGGACCCGGGCTCGGGTTTTGCTTGGGATTAAACCCAAAACATATACAATATTAGATTAACTATCGAGCCCGATTCTCGATATTATCTTATTACAACATTAACTAATTAAAGACCGAAGCTCCATCGTAGAGTGACCGAGCTTCCTTGTTCGACTCAATAAATTGAGGCTAACATTGAAGCACGCATCAGACGTGTGAAAAGGGAGGTTTTAGTTTAGAAAAAAATGGTAGTGTAGCTTTTTCTTTGTCTAGCTTTTTATTAATGTTTATCTTATTACTTTCTAGTTTAGCTTATTTAGTTAATGTAAAAGCTGATTTTTAGCTTATTAGGATATTGTAACAAGATTTGTTTTACCTTATTTGAGATTATGTTTGGTGATTAAAGTGGCTTATTTCTATTCCTTTTTCCTAATTCCCTTTCTAGCTTTTCGATTAATAAGCTACTCTCTTTTGCTTATTTTTTGAGCTTATATCTCAGCTTAATTTTTGAATCAAGTTTAAGATCGAAAAAAGCTCTTCAAAAGCTTGACCGATTCATAACTTTTATTCTTAAATGAGTCTCGGATCATTAGCTTAAATAATAAGCATTGATCTAGCTTATCGATTGAGTTTAAACTCCTTTAGATTCCTTAAAAAGCTCTCTCTCTTATTGAATAATCTTCAATAGCTTATTCATTTTGGCGTGAGCTTATATGATTTGCAAAAGAGGTTATCGTTTTAGCTTATTGGTTGTTGAGGTTGTAAATAAGTTGTTTAGTGCTTATTAGTCTTATGGATTCAGTTTGAATGAGTTTATGGATTCAGTAGTGCTTATTTAGTGTAGACTGCGTCTAAACTTTTAGATCTCATTTAGAATCGAGTCCTAAGTGTTTGGTCTATATTTCGGTTGTTTCAACTAGCTTATTTTTCTCGTTAAGTTCCATTAGATCTTGTGATGTAGCTTAGTTTTCATTCTTAAGTGCTTATTTAATTTGCTAAAATCAGTTTCATGTTAGCTTATTATCTTGGATGTATCTTAATGTTCTCATCTTAGTGATATCATTTTAGATTAAATACGAAAGAGCTTATAAGCTTACCTATAGACTTTCTTTGTTTAGCTTATTAGTGAAATATTTTAAGTTTCAAAATTAGTTTTGACATTTTGATTAAAAAATGTTCGGATCGCAGGCCCAATTTGTGGAGTAGTCCATTCGTTGATTGGGGTTGGAATTGATAATTTAGTATTGGGCTTTGAATTGTTTTGGAACATAAAAAGTGCATTTGTGGTAAATTGTTTTAAGCCAACAGTTTTGTGGTTTTAATTTTGTGACGGAACCGGTCAACTCATGAGGCGTGGAGCTTAAGTGTTTAATAAGCTAAATAGAATTTGACTATTTTTTTAGCTTATTAAATCGGGTGGTTACTTTTCGTTATCGGCTCGACATTCGGTTCTACTTTCTTTCCTATTTCAATTTTCTTAGTTTAAAATAATTAGCTTATTATGTTTAGTTTAGCTTATTTGTGTAGTATGATTAGTGAGTAGTTTATTAGTGCTTGCTAAGTGATTAGTGGATTAAAAATTAAGTGTGGATTGTAAAAAAGTTTGTTAACTAATAATTCCCGATTATTTAGATTTGTAATTTGAATGTTTTGAAGGGCAAAATCCGGAAAAATAGTCAAACGACACATCTAGTAATTAATATATTTTTAAGAGATTTTTGTCAAAATAAACCAACGTTGTGAGATAATTATCTTTTCTAAGGAAGTTAATTCGTTAAGTAAAACCTTAATTCACACTTGAGGAACTTTCCACGTCACTTAGCAAGCATGTCTTTTTATATAGTTCTCTTCATATAATTGTTTAGCTTATTTGTTATTTAGTATAATCTAGTTTAGTATTATTTTATATTTAGTTTAAAATAAAAAAAAACAAAATTAAAAGATAATCAAACATTTAAATTTCAAAACATAAACATGGTTTTCAATTCAATTCTCGTTGGGATTACGACACTCGGAAGATTGATTATTGTTTGTCCTCAAGTAATTTTTACATCTAACGAGAATATTATTATCGACTCGTTTTCGACGAATCAGTTTTTGGCGCCGTTGCCGGGGAGAGTTGTACGATTATCACGTGGTGTTTCGAGATTAATGCCTTGAAGATCCTTTCTTTCGAAAGTTTATTTTCGTATTTAAAAATATAAAAATATAAAAAATATAAAAACTAAAAAAACCCAAAATATTTTTCTATTTTATTATTCTCTTATATATATTTTAAAAATTCCAAAAAATATTTTAATTTTACTTTTATTTTCTTTAAAAAAAATAATCCAAAAATATTTTTCTTATTTCTTTTTATTTTTCTCTTATATATATTAAAAATTCCAAAAATATTTTCTTTTTTCTTTTTATTATCTTTTCAAAAAAAAATCCAAAAATATTTTCCATTTCTATTTTATTTTTTATTTTCTTCTATATATATATATATATATATTAAAAATAAAAATAAAAATGAGGATTATAAAGATTTACAGAGAAATTCTAAAACTTATGAAAAACCAAATTCCTCCGTTTTACTTCTGTTACATGAGCATGCAATCTTCTTCAAACCAAATCGGAATACATTTCCCCAATCCAGATAAAAGTTTGCAATTTCGTCCAATGGAAGTATCCGAGTCCGAGAATCTTTTTCTTAATCATATACACGGAGAGGACAAGAACGTTGAAAACGTTCAAATGGCCGATCAATTGAGACCGATGGAAGAGCTACTCCAAATACCTATCATAGGTATTGAAGATGCTATCGTTGTTCCAGCTGTTCTAGCAAAGGAATTTGAACTAAAAATCGAATTACTTGATTTCATAAGTAACAATCCTTTCTTTGGTCTTGATAATGATGATCCTCATTCACACATCAAAAGATTTTACCAAATAACCCGAACTTTTAAAATAAACCAAGTGCCTCATGATGTGGTGAAGTTGATCTTATTCTCATTTTCTCTTAAATGTGCAACCGAGACATGGCTTGAGAATGAACCTCCTTGTTCCATTACAACTTGGGATGATTTAGTATCAAAGTTCTTGAATCGATAAGGTCGGGAAGTCATTCAAATGTTGGTTACACTAAAAGTTGTCAAATCAGTAAATACGGGTCAGATTTAAGTCATGTTTGGGAAGGTGAAACCCTAACTTAAAAGTAGAATTAAGCTTAGCCCTTCTACAGTAGTTAAGTTCCATATGTCTATGGGTAATCCTGTAATAATTAGCCTCTGAAATCATGTCTAAGTATGGTAGTTAGAGTGATATATTTTGGTGTGCAATCAGATCTGAATTAGGACAGTTTTGAAGTTTGATTTATTTGAGGTAGTTAAACGAGTAAGTAATTACTTGGAAATCACAAAGTAGTTAATATACTCATAAATGAACATAGATGATTTTTGGTATAAATTATGAAGGTCATTAAGTAAGGGTTTTGGGCACGTAAAAAGACACTAAAATTCTGTAATTTTGATTTAATTATAAGTAGCTAGTGTAAAGTGTTAATGAGATGGTTAACGTTGGGCATGGTGTCAGGGTGACCCATGATGGTTAACTAAACCCCTAGACATCCATCATATGTGTGTTACATGGACTAGATCTTTTAGCTTGGTCGCGTATAACGTGGTTTATTTATTTGTATAGTTGCGCATTAAAATTTGGAAGCTGCGTTTGATGCATTAAGGGGTGAGGTTATAGCCTCTTTTCTTATGATTTATTGGGGTGGAAATGATGCAAAGTGTTTGGAAATGTTTTTATTACTATGATAAAGTGTTGTCAAAGATGCATGGACTATACGTGACTATTATATGTTGTGTGCTACATGTTTTGGGATGTGATATTGAGAATTATGAAATAAGTCAGGGGGGTCACCTACGGGTATCCATGGCCTGTTTAGTGGATGGTACTGTGGCCTAGCTAGCAGGAAGGTTACTTTGAGAGTATCCATGGCCTGGGCTAAGGTTGTAACCACAGGAACCTTGGTACGATATAAGACGTCTCGTGGTCGTTTGCTGGGTATTTGTGTGATTGATTAGATTTGCATGTTAGCCTGTATGATAGTTCATTTATTGTCCTGCAATGTTTTCTTTATTATCACAGTAATTTACAATTGGATTTGATTATCGTGTCTTAAACCTATGACTCTCACCAACTTTATGTTGACGTTTTTAAGCATCATTTTCAGGTAATCATTTTGAGGATGTTGAGGTTAAGAAGAGTGTCTAGTGAGACCGTAGGCTTGCATACGGAGTCATTCTCCTAGAGATTTTATTTATGTCATTTGAATTTTTTAATACTTGGATGTTGGTTGATTTTGTTTAGACTTTTAGATTATGTGTTCCTTATGGTATGACTTTGTTATCGTAATGCAAGACTCCTTTATTTGGTGTTAGATATTCTCATGACACATTGTGTCTTATTAGTTTATCTCTTTCTTTTAGTTCTCTCTATTTTCGACACCATTGTGTTGTGATGATATCCATGATGTTACGCCTCGTATTTTCGCCTAGGCTGGGTGTGACATTGTCTTCCGATGAGACCTTTTCTATAGAGATATTCCCTTTTTGAATATTATCAGGTTCACTATACTACCCTCAAGAGAGAGGGAAGAACAGATAGAAAGAATGTTTAGGGATGAAAAGAAATAGAGCAAGAGGAAAGAAAGAAGGAGAAGAATAGAGAAAGAGAGAGAATTCAGGAATAGAGAATGAAAGTGCATGGCGAATCCTCAAAGTGTTTTGCTTCGTCAGTGTTGAATGAGATTTTTACTTAAATCTATAGCCCCTTTGATATCACACATTATTGGAATGTAGTCTAACCTAACGCCATAGTTTACGAGAGCTTGTTTCATCCATAGGGCTTGTTGGCATGCCTTTCCGGCGCTTACATATTCCGCTTCGGTTATGGAGATGGCAAGAGCGGTTTGCTTCTTCGAAAACCAAGATGTTAGGCAACATCCCATAAACGTGCAAACACCACTAGTGCTCTTGCGATCTACGTAATCTCCCGCATGATCCGAATCTGCATAAACTATTGTTTCTATGTCGGATCCCTTAGGATACCATAATCCTAAATGCATAGTGCCTTTAATGTATCAGAAGATACGGTTTAACTTTAGTGAGAGATTTTAAGATCCTTTTGAAAAGCGTGAACAAAGGCTAACACTAAAACATGTGTATCGGTCTACTTGCCGTTAAGTATAATAAACTACCTATCATGCCTCTATATTTGGTATTATCTACGGACTCACCTTTTTCGTCTCTCGTGAGTTCGGTTTCCGTAGACATAGGAGTTTTCATTAGCTTAGAGTCTTCTAGTCCAAATTTCTTAAGCATTTCCTTAATATATTTTGATTGATTAAAAAATATTTTCTATCAATCTAATTGTTTTATTTGTAATCTAGAAAAAATTGCAGTTCCCCCATCATACACATTTCAATAACTCATCATGCATCGATCTTGCAAAAGTCATTTCATATCTTGAAAAGTTGATTACGAATATATGTCATTCAAAATATATTTGGACATTAATAAGGTTGGAAGTCTTTCTTTTTAGTGTGTTTGTGTTGATCTACAAATTCCCATTGAGTTATCATGTTTAATAAGATAGGCTTTTAATGATCGTATACCAAGCTTTTAGGTTCATGTTTTAGACATAAAGTGCTTCTTATGTCTTTAGGCTGATTAGGTTTTGCAAAGTCAATGATCCCGTAGGTTGTGCCTATGTAAACCTCCTCATTGATTTAATCGTTAAGGAATGCACTTTTCACATCCATTTGGTTATTACTTAATGTATATTGTGCGCAAGATAAGCTTATAAGTATTTTATGGACTCTAGTCTAGCTACGGAGTGCTATGTTTCGTCATAATCAATTCTTCTTGTTGATTCATAGTTGGGCGACTAACCTAGCTTTTTTTCTAGTTACGACGTCATTTTCCATCGAGTTTACTTTTTATATACCATTTTGTTCCTATCATGGTATATCCATAGGATTTTGGACTTGTTCCCCAAACATCATTTGTTTTAAATGGTTTAGTTTCTCTTGCATGGCCATTCCCAAACTTAACCTAGCTTTGTTTTAGTTACGAAGGACATTTTAAATTGGCTTTACAATAACGTTTTCTAGGGGAATGTGTTTTTAGTTTCTTTATAGTTACCCAAGTGAAATTTTCTAATCAAATGGTCTTCTAGATTCATTGCCTATGGGTTTTGTTTACTACTTAATAGCTTCTTCTTTGACTAACTTCATAATCTTCCAATGGTGATGTTTTTAGGCGGTGGGGTTTCTCTATACTTTAACGCAACTATTATCTTTGGAGATTGAGAGGGGGGGGAGTGATGGAAAGAGGGAGTTGGATGGGTGGGAAGTACTTGACGCAGGGTGGAAATCGCTATCCATTGCCGAGGGGAGTTTCACGGAAAGGTTACATTCAACGACTCTTCAATTTCATTGTTTGTTTGTTTAGTATTATGTAAGCTTTATATGTTGCGAATTTCCTAGGAAAACATCTCGATCGACTTTGGGTTCGAAAATTGGTGAGGTTAATCTTTAGTATAAGAATAAATCATTTATTCCCCCCCCCCCCCCAGAATTACTCTAAAATAGTTAAGGTTTGGTTTCCTACCTCTTAACAACTCGTATGGAGTTTTTCCAAAATGCGTCTAATGGAAACTCTATTAATTATATAGGTTGACGTATCGACCGCATTACACCAAAAATTTTGAGGAATGGATTGTTCATTTAACATGGTTCTACTCATTTCTTGTAGAGTGCGATTTTTTCTTTCTACTACCCCATTAGATTGTGGAGTACGAGGAGCGGAAAAATTGTGAGATATCCTATTTAAATCACAATAGTTATGATCCATTCTAATTGATACAATGGAACATCCTAATTTGTTTTGGATCATTTTGCTAAATATTTCGAATTTTTTTGAAATGTTCGGTTTTAATTTGCTAAAAATCTATCCATGGAATCGAGGAATAGTCATCTACGCTTTACTAAGGTATAACGAGTTACCTACATAGTAACTTCGTATGGCGATAGCCAAACAAATCCATGTGAAGTAGTTATAAGCATCTAGTCGTTGAAACTATATTTTTAGCCTTGTGACTTGCATGGTCTTGCTTTCCAATTTTGTAAGCATCACAAAAATGTCAATCGTATTTAAGTTTGGGTAGATTTCTAACTAATTCTTTAGATCCTAGAGATTGAATTAGTTTCATATTAATGATTGACTAATCTCCTATGCCCATAGTGTGAAGGTTTCGTATAAATGTTGCAAGGCATACTTTTGTCTTCCGGTTTATTTCTAGTTTCATTACATATATTCCTCCTTTTCTATTCTTTAACTATAACATTTTCGTCTTTTATTATTTCGCTATCGTGTTCGCGTAAATATTAATTTGAATTTATTTTCACCATATTTCCTCGGTGTACGCTTTGTATGAAGAAAACTACTTTCGATTACGGTCATGTGTTTTGAGCATCCCTATCTTAATCCACTCATTCGGTTCCAAGTTTATTCCTATGCATATTTCATAGGTGCGCTTGAGCTACAAGCAAGTTTCTTCTTTAGTCTTTTCCACTTCATCTTCTCCTTGTCGCTCCATGCTCCTCCAATAAATTCTCTTGATCGTTGTTCTTTGGCGGCTTTGAACATTCTCCAATAAGGTAATTTGGATCACCACATCTAAAAAAATTTCTTTTACTTTTACCATAAAATATCATTTCTACTGCTTTGGAAGAGGTATTTCTATCGCCTGTGGGTTGTCTTACAAATCTTCTCGTCTCCTTGAAGGAATTTCTTGAATTCCTTTTACTGGCCTGGGCATACTCTTCGTATTCACTTCGGAGATTTGAGCAATTTTATCACTGTACTTTCCTTTTTATTTAAGGCAAGGAATCTACTTTGTTCTTTCTTGCCTTTGACCGTTTCAAAATCTTTCTTTATTACTTCTTCATAAACTTTCAAGTTTCCAATTAGTTCGTCAAGAGGTAAGGTTGTTAGATTATTTGATTCTTCAATCGCCGTGACTTTCGCGCGCCATTTTGGATGTAATGCCCTAAGAAATTTCCTAACACAATTCTTGCTAGAAAAACCTTCATCAAGTGCTTTTAGACTAGTAATAATAGTGTTAAATTTAGCAAATGCATTATCTATTGACTCCTCTTCGGATCATACATTGTTCATAATGTTTTGAACAAGAAGATCTATTTTTGTTAGCTTTGGACTTGATTATTTTCCTTGATGAGTGATTAATAAGTTTCCTATATTTCTTTTGCGGTATGACACATAAAAAGTCATTGTATAGTATACCTTTACGTGGCACAAGCATTATTAAGTACCATTTTAGCTTTATTATTTTTTGCAATGTTTCTTTTAAGATTATCGTTTTGTTTATGAAAAAGGTACACATCATCCTTTCTTAGTTTCAGGATATTTTGAATAGGAGGAAAATCACCATCGGTAATAACATGCCAAAGATCTAGATCTTTTGACTTCACATAAGTTTTGAATCTATTTTTCTAATAAATAAATCCATCACTTTCAAATAGTGGTGGTCTTTGCATAGATTGCCCTTCTAAATATTTTTCTGATTCCATAGATCGATTCAAGTTTTAAAATACAATTTATTTTAAAAATCTTGTTTGACGTGGCTCTTGATACCAATTGTGGAAAACTAGAAGGGAGTTGAATAGTGTACCGCTTTTTAATTTAAGGTTTAAAAGTGTTTGTAAAAAATTCTAGATTCGACTTTATGTGAATTCAACACTTGCACAATATTAACAATATACTTATCTAAACAATTAATAGGATAGTATGAGAAAATAATGTAAAACAAGAGATAAGAGTAAGAACAATCAAACCACAACGCGAGGATTTATAGTGGTTCGGCAATGAAGCACCTCTTTGCCCTACTCTACTCCTCGAGCACCTAACTAGAGAGTTTTCTTCACTATGTCAACAAGCTCCCTTATGGCGGAGTGACATGTGTGAAAACACATATTCGTTTTATATCAAAAATAACCCATAAAAGACAAAATTGTGCTTTAAATGCTTGAATATTGCTTGTTTTGTCTTTGTGATTGTGTAGGTACGGATATTGCAAAAATCTCAAGAAAACGGTCAAAACCGGGCAATCACGGACACGGGAAAGGAAAAGAGAATACAAGAGCCGGGAGAATGCTATCAAAGGTCAACAAAAGTCAAAACCCTCCGCTCACCACCCCCACATGCCAAACACCGATAAAAAAGACAAACCCAAAAATACCAAATCAGTCCCTCAAAGTTAACCAAATTCATAAAAAGTCCCTAATCCCTAACGGTGTTATCTCTTAACACTATAAGAGATAACACTCGTTATCTTTCTTATTAAAACAATCCAGCCCGAAGCCCAAACTTACCCAAGCCTAATTCCTTTATATAAGCCCGAAGTTAAACATCAAGGCCCGAGTCAAAGAAAGTCAAACGCTCCCTTTATAAAAGAAAAGGCGCGGGAAAGTAAGTTATTACTGTTCACCGTCTTCAACCTTTTACCCAACTTCACAATCATAGGGTAAAATTCAATTGACAACATGGCAAGCTAATGCAAGTGGTATGTTACAACATGGCAGGGGGACATAAACGAACATAAGCCCTCTCATTGGCAATACCAAAAGGGAATGAGTAATGGACACGCGGGGCAAAGGAGAAAACACACCTATCAAGAGGGATTTGCACTAAAAGTATGGAAAAGAAGCACAAAGGCCTCTGACACAGGATTTCCATGTTTAGCATTCGTATCTCTGGATCAAAATCTAATCCAACGATGGAGAGAGAGCATCCAATGATTGAAAGGAATGTATGGACGAGATTAAGAGGAGGATATAACTGAATCAGGGCCTAGAAGCTTCTCAACACAGCTATAAATATGAGCTTACTCTTTACATAGAAATATCTTTCTTTTCCTGTATTTTTTTAGTTAAAAAAATCTTTTGTAATTTTCAGTTAAAATGTTTTAGATTAATGTTTGTTTGATGTAATTTACTTTTTCAATATTGTAAGCAGTTTTTCATTAATAGAATTCGAATTTTATCTTACTTTTCTAAAGCTCCTTTTACTAAACTGTGTCTATTAAGCTTAGTAGTATGTTACATTAATTGCTTTCTCATAGCTCTCAAGCTCTTTGAGTCTCTAAGCTCAAATTGAGCTATTAATAAGCTCTTAATATACTTAAATCTAAAAATCAGTCTTAATACCTTTGCTTATTATGGATTTGAGCTTTTTGGAAGATGAGCTAACCATGGAAGAGCTCATAAGGACTTTTACTGGCTTATTCTCAATAAGTCAGAGCTTGTAGACAGCTCAATTGAGCCTTTTATTGCCTTTGTTTAGATAAGGCCTTTGTAAGTTTTCCTTAACCTTTCTGTCTTTAAATTTCTAGTCTAGATTTGCTTATTCTTCTTATTTTATAGCTTATTTGTGCTTAATACTGTTTCATTAAGCTTATAGATAATGGTTGATCATCTGTTTTTAGCTTTTGTAGTTTAGATCTTAGTTTTTCATATTTTGTCTTAAAAATCATTAAAAATACAAAAATAAGTAGCTTAACTCTTAGTTCTTTGTTTCTGGCTTATTTGCTTATTCATATAGGTTCATTAGATTTGTCATAAGCTATTTGTAATCTGGTATTTAGGTTTTAAGCTCTTAATTTCATTTTCATAAGCTTAAATGGTATTGAGTATGGTTAAAGGACTGTTTGGCAACTAGCTTAGATACTAACTGAGAGTTAGTATTGCTTGTGTTATTTTGGTTTCTTAATTTGAAGTTGAAGTTCATTTGCAGGATCATAAGTTAGGATTTTAGATAGTTGTTAGGGTTAATTAAAGTTTTCATAGGAAAGATTGATATAAGTTCAAAACTGTTAAGGTTTCTTTTGCATTTTAAGCTTGAATTGCTTCAAGTAGTTGTAATAACTTTATTTGCTTTTAGTTTTATGAATTATAAGTGTCAAAGCAAGTTTCTAGGCCTGCACTTGAGAAATCTTTGGTCTAGTCTTTTAAGTGGTCAAATGCATCAGCAGTTTTAAACTGCAATTAGTCATTTTTAATCTAAATTTTCAGCTAGTTAAAATAACTTTTAGCTTTTCAAATTTCTTGCACAAGTATATTATAAGGTAGTTTAAGTATTTTTGAACATATTTTAGCTTATTAAGCTTATTAGGTAATCTGTTTTAAGCTTTCAATTAAGTAATTTGTCTATCTGAAATCCAAAAACCAAGGTTTCAAGGCTAATTTCATTTAGCCTTTTCATTAAGCACTTAGTTTTCAAAATAATTTTCAAAAGTAGATTAGAGTAGATATGTAGTTATAGTAAAAGCTTGCATAAGCTATTTCCCCACAAGGATACAAGAGCTTATTGAAAAATAAGCTCAAAGATCCCTGTAGGGATTGTTTGGGTCTCAGGTTTTGTCAAGTGCTTATTTTATTTAGTGTTTTTAGAGTATTGAAACAAAGACCTTTAGCTTGCATCATTTGGTTTCTATTTTAGTGTCAACTGCATCAGCAGATCTTAAAGACAAGAAGGCAATTTTCATGTTAAGTTTTTAGTTAGTAAAAGTAGCTTTTAGGATTTGATTTTTGGATTTCAAGTAGATTAGGATCCACAGCTTAGCTGTTTAAAATTGGTTTTTTTTAAAAAGTTAATTAGATAATCTGTTTTGAGCTTTTAAAATTGGTTTTTGTCTTGTCATTTTAAAAACAAAACTCAGCTTGATTTAAGTCTTAAGTCTGTTTTCATAGTGCTCTTTCATTAAGCTAATTTGTTTCAAAATAATTTTTAGAAGCATTTTTAGGAAGCTTATTAGTTTTAGAATAAGCTTGCATAATCGATTTCCCTACAAGGATACAAGAGCTTATTGAAAAATAAGCTCAAAGATCCCTGTAGGGACTGTTTGGGTCTAAGGTTTTGTCAAGAGCATATTTCAGTTTTTATAGCTTATTTTCTTAAACTTTTCCTTAATTTGTTCTTAAGTTTGCTTAATATGTTAGTTTAATTTAGTATAGAGCTTATTAAGTCAGTAGTGTTATCTTATTAGTTTTTTCATTAAAAATCCAAAAATACCAAGTCAATAGCCTGTAGCTTTTTTATAGAGCTTTTTCTTTGCTTATCTATTTTTCAAAATGAAGTTGGTTTGCAATTCTAAGTAGCTTAATAGCTATTCTTTAAGTAGGTAAAAAGCTTCTTGGCCTAAAGATCCACTTATAAGCTTAAATATAAGGTCAAAAGTCTGTCTAAGGGACTGTTTGGTTTTAAGTTTTCTATAAATGCTTATTTTGAATTTCTAGCTTATAGCTTGTTCTTTGTGCTTATTCTCGTTCATTTAAACTCTTTAGGTTAGTATTAGCTTATTAGTAGCTTAATTTGTCATAAACTTAGCTTATTGTGGTCTTTTAGATTATTAGTTTTAGAAAAAGAACCAAAAAAAAAAGTTAAGTGTTTATGTTAAGTTATAAGCTGTTTAACAGCTTATTTAGGGCTTTTCATAAAAAAATTCTTTAATTAAAAATGCTAATTTTCAGCTGTTCTAAAACTTTGCTTTTATAAGTTTTTTAAAATAAAAAAAGGGGGAGGGTGGAAATCGGGGGTGAGCAAGACTCGAACCCCCGACCTCAACACCCTCTACCCCTTTTATAACACACACCACACACTCCACTACCAACACGCCCTGGGGTCTTTTTCGTTAAACATTTACACAATTTAATACTTATACACGTTTTAGCCCATTTTACCTATAAGTTATTTTTAGCTTATTACATAGCTTATTCGATAAGCTGTGTAATCAAGCTTATTTTTCCTAGGTTCTAATTAGTTCAAGCTATTTTCTGTATTTTTTCCAGAATTTTTATAAATAGGTTAGTATTTTTAAACATTTATTTTTGTTAAAAACTTTAAAAAATCATAAAAAATAGAAAAATAATCAAAAAAATATAAATTAAAAACTTTAAAAAATCATAAAAAATAGAAAAATAATCAAAAAAATATAAATCTTTTTTAGAAAATTTTCTTTTATCATAAAGTTTCTAGGAAAATTAGTTTTGCTTTCGTAGGGTTTAATTTGCAAAATTTTGATTTTTAAAGAACGAGATTTGTTCCCGTTCTCATTTTTCGTGTTTTAAAGCTCATCTCAACTCCGTTTTTGTTCTAGTTTTATTTAAACTTACTTTTAGTCAATTAGAGTCTATTTAAAAAGAAAAAAAATTCAATTTAGGTATAGTTTTAGAAATTTAGGGTTTTTAACTACCGTTTTGGGTTCCCGTTTTGCGTTTTTAGTTAAAGTTTGATTTCCCATTTTTTTTCGTGCTTAATTGTTATCATTTGCTTATTTTAATTTGTAGAAGTAGATAATCAAATCAATCTTTGTTTCCAATTCAAATCATTGTCCGAACAACAAACGTGGTTTCAATTTTACAAATCGTTGGGGAATAACGACCCGGGAATCATACTTCCCGGTTAATATACGTATTATATTATATATATTTTTGAAGATTTTCCTTTTTACCTTTGTACTCAAGGGTAATTTGGTAATTTTCCATCATATTATATATTTTATTATTACGTGTGTTGGTTCTAATTAATTAGATTTCCAATGACTTGCTCTAACAAATGATCTTTTGTCTAGCGATGTTCAGAAGGATGTCGTTGATAGAAAGTATGCATGTTTGACGAATCAACATAACAAGAAGATGTCTCCCCTTGTTCATGTACCAGTGTACTAAAGATGTTGATAAATTCGTCTTCTTCAACTTGTGCATTTTCTTTTGGAGTTTCTACTTGATTAATGTTCTCAGTAGGAGTGACAGTTGGTGCTTGACTTGTAGTTTGAGGTGTTGTTTGAATGTTTAATGTAGGTGTATCTGCAACAACAGTTGTTGAAGTAGATGGAGTTGTGTGTTGTTGTTGACGTTTATTAGGTGCATCAGTAGTAGTTACATCGAAAGACTTTGACACAACTTGAGTAGTTCCATTGATTAATTCATCGAACATCAAACTAAAAAGAAAATCCAGCTCATTTGACATTGTTACTGTCTCAGCTCCTTGAGGAACATTTTATTGACTTTGAGGACCGGGACTTAAACTGCGTTGTTCAAGTGCCGTTGTTAGACATTGTGGAATGGGGTTAGAACTGAAGTGATTTGACACCATTTGAGGTAATTCGTTAAAGTTGACATGAATGGTTTCAAATATCACTCTTGTTCTCTTGTTATATACCATGTAAGCTCTTAACTAAGTATAATACCCTACAAAAATACATGCATCACCTTTTTCTTTCATCTTATCAAGATTTTCACCATCTTTGACAATGTAGCAAAGAGAGCCAAAAATGTGAAAGAACTTAATAGACGATTTTTGGCCATTGATGATCTGGTAAGGTGTTTTATCATGTCGAGGAATTATGAGTGAACAGTTTTGAGTAAAACATGCAGTGGCAATTGCTTCAGCCCAAAAGAACAAAGGAACTTTAGCGGCGATTAGCATTGTTCAAGCAGCCTCAACAAGAGTACAGTTCCGTCGTTTGACAACGCCGTTTTGTTCAGGTGTTTGAGCAGTTGACGTTTGGTGTTTAATCCCTTCTTGAGCAAAGTATGCATGAAGAGTTTTATTTAAGAATTTTGTGCCTTTGTCAGTTTGAACTGTTCTTACTTGAGCATGAAGTCCTCTTTGAACAAGTTTGAGGAAATCAATGAGATCTTCTGGTGTTTCATCTTTGGATCTCAAGAAGTGAGTCCAAGTAGATATTGAATAATCATCAACAATTACCAACACATGTTTATTACCATTAAAACTTTCTACCCTCATGGGACCACATATGTCCATGGGTAGTTTTAGTCTCGAAAGACTTACGTTTTGCTGTTCTCAACTCACAAGAAGAATAAAGATGATCTTTGACGAATTTCAATTTGGGAAGGCCAGTCACAATATCATACTTCGAAAGCAAGTTGATGGTATCGAAGTTTAGATGTGAAAGACGACGATGCTGTGACAACCCTGATTTGAGCACGTTAGTTTATACCTTTAGAAATGGTTATGTGTCCATCTTGTATGTTTCTTGCGTGCTATGTGTTCTATATGTATGTTGAAGTGGTTTACATATGTGCATGATGTCATTTTAGAGGTAAATGATTATCTTATTTTGTGTGCACATGAGTTTGGTGTTCAGTATTCCATTTGTTCACGTGTGGTGATAATGGAAATGAAAGACGTGTTGCATGCATTGCTATGTCAGTTCTTGGTGATTATGAGTTATATGCGTTTTATGGGAAAATGTGGCATATTTAGAAATGAGAAATAAGTTATGGAAATATAGAAGTTATATGCAAACATTCTAAAAATAGAAAGCGGGACTCTGGTGAAAATGAAAGTCTACATTAGAAAGTTTAGTAAGTAGCGTTTAACTAAAAAGGTTTAATCAAATTAGCTTAGGTTTTTATAAAAACTTAAGGTAATGAAGTAAACAAGTTAATTAATAATTTAATAAAAAAATAAAAATATATATATATGGGGGTTGCGTCCGGTTTTAGGAAAAAAAGAGAAAAAATATGTATTTTTAAGTAAATTATAAGTCTAGTTAAATTAGGATTACATTTAAATAGTTTATAAAAATAAAACACTAGACATAAGTTTTCTTCTCCTTCCCTTGGTGTGCCGTACGAACCCTCCTCCCCTAAGAAAAAGGAAGACAAAAATTTTGATCAAGAAATCTAGGTGTTAGATCGTGTTAACTCAAGAAAGATCGTTAGGTATGTTTCCATTCTTGTTTATTCTTTTAAATCATGTAACAAACCAATGATGGATCTAGGATTTCATAAAAATCAGAATATTATTGATGTTTAATGATGCTAAGGTGATTAGGGTTTGATTAGGGTCATGTTCATGCAATTGGTTAGGTTAGATTCGGGTTAAAACTTGATTTAGGGTTGAGCAGAATTTTAGGTCATGTTCAAAGACTGATATCTAGATGATAAAAGCGTGTATTGATATGTTTCTTAAGTCTATGAATAATCCAAAAGAGTCTACTTTCCAGAAAATCTGGCCTTGAAAGTTATTAAGGTCAGGAAGGCATTCAAATAACCTTTGCAACAAAAGTGGTCAAAAAAGTAAATACGGGTAAGAATTAGGTCATGTTTGTGAGGGTGAAACCCTAACTTAAAATTGGAATTTAGATTAGATCTTCTACAGTAGTTAAGTTCCATATGTCTATAGATAATCCTGTGAAAATTAGCCATTCAAAGCATGTCTAAGTATCGTAGTTAGAGTGATATATTTTGGTGTGCAATTAGATCCGAATTAGGACAGTTTTGAAGTTTGATTTTATTTGGAGTAGTTACACATGTAAGTAATACTTGGGAATCACAAGGTAGTTAATATACTCATAAATGAACATGGGTGATTTTTGGTATAAATTATGAAGATCATTAAGTAAGGGTTTTGAGTATGTAAAGAGACACTAAAATTCTGTAACTTTGATTTAATTATAAGTAGCTAGTGTAAAGTGTTAATGAGGTGGTTAAGGTTGGGCATGGTGTCAAGGTGACCCATGATAGTTAACTAAACCCTTAGATAGTGTAAAGTGTTAATAAGTAGCTGCGTTTGAGCATTCAGGTGAGTTTCATAGCCCCTCTTTTCTTATGTTTTATTAGGGTGGAAATGATGCAAGTATTTTGGAAATATTTTTAAGTTGTTGTGATTATGTGATTTTATTTAGTGCATGGGCATTTAAGTGGTTATTATATGTTATGTGCTACATGTGGTAAAGTATATGTGTGTTCCAATATTTTGAAAGTGTATGGACTTTACTTGGGTTTATTGTTTGTTAAAAAAAAAATAAAAAAAAAACCTGCAAATGCTTATGTGTTATTGGGTGAGGGTAACATTTACCATTTGTTGAGATATGATCGGAGTAAGTTCTAACCATGTGAAGTGATGTTTTAAATAGACCGAGGGTAATGTTCCTACCCAAGTGTTGATACTTGTAGGATCGAGGGACGCATTCCGTTCCCATGCTTGTTATGGTTACATTTGCATGTTAGCTTGTATGATAGTACAATAATTGTCCTGCCATGTTTGCATTAATCACAGTAATTGTTTATAAGCTTTGATTTTCGTGTCTTAAATCTGTGACTCTCACCAACCTTTGTGTTGACGTTTTAAGCAAATAATTTTCACGGTAACCCATTTGCGATGTTGAGTTAGGTGAGTGGTTGTGAGACGTAGGTTACATGCGGAGTCATTCTCCTAGAGATTTATTTATATCATTTGAATTGTTTGATACTTGGTTGTTATTTGATTGTTTAGACTTTTAGAGTATGTTTCCTTGTGGTATGACTTTGCTATCGTAATGCAAGACTCCTTTATCTTGTGTTAGATATTGTCATGACACATTGTGTCTCATTTGTTTATCTATTTCATTTAGTTCTCTCTATTGTTGACACCATTGTGTTGTGATTATAACCATGATGTTACGCCTCGTGTTTCTGCGTAGGAGGGGTGTGACAGATTGGTATCAAAGTCTTTGGTTATAGATAAGTAGGTGGTTGAGCCTAGACTATAACCTAGGGGTCCTTCATGTAGATGAATTTAGAGCTTAAGTGTTTAATGCTATAACTGCTATGCTTCCCCGCTATATTGCATAGCTTATATTTTCCTATTTTGTTATGTTTTCATTTAGTTATTTTGTCTACCATTAACTGATATGATATATATTACTTTCTTAAGTATCTTAGCTATGTTTTCCCCCACCTGTAAGAAGTCTCGTCAAGGAACCGTTTTCCCAACTAGACTTAAGCGTTATAAGGATCCATAAGAGGAGCCTATTGTGGAACCGAAGGAGATAGGATAGTTGATCGTTTGTTAGATTCACGTAATAGGGCTGGACCCGCAAAGTCGGGTGATTCTTACGGAGGCAAAGTCAAACCTAAGCGAGGCCCATCATAAGTTTATCCCGACCTTTACCTCGTCATGTTGTTATTGATTATTTCTTTTGGATATTTTGTATTTTGGGAATTGTTGCGAGACTTTCGTTCCTTTATGTCGTTTTGATTTTTATTTTGATAGAAGTAAGTAGTTATTTGATGGAGCATCCCTTATGTGTTAAGTTGGATTGGTTTAAGATGTGTAATGTGGAATATGTGCTTATATGTGAATTATGATTGAAATGGGTAATCTTGGAAGTAAGTACACGTGTGAAAGGAGGCACTTATAATTATGGTGGCCAACATAATTATAAAGGCATCACACACGTAGACTTGTGACCATGATTGCATTTATTTTGTGTTTGGTTGTAAGGTGGTAGTGTAATATGTTTTCTTTATGTGTATTCATGATAAAGATGGTGGTATGGATAGAGAATTTTTCTCTTACCCTAATTGGAGGATATGTTAAGTTGAGTTGTATAGATAGTAAGTTTCCCTTCTATCTAGTATTTGCGGATACCTAGTATTGCTATTAGAGGTTGCTCGTTTGCTCGGTTGTTTGTTTGGATTTCCTAAGTCTAAGCTTAGCATCCTTTCATCGTACTTTGTTAGTAAGGATACCCGATTTTTCCCATTCTATGTCTTGATGTATATTGGTTGTTCGGATTTGCTCTTTCGGATATAGGCGCGTTTTGTTAGTTCTTTTGTTGCATTGATTACTCGTATGAGTATCAAATGTTTCTTTTAAGCACTAATTGTTCCTAACATATTAGTGTGGATCATTATTCCCTTCTTTGTATATCCCTTAGTTTTTGTAACCCGTTGGCGACATGTTAGTATCGATGCTTTTAGGTTTGCTCTGTTGATCGTTATTTTGCATAAGACCTTACGTTTTCTTTTGGGTACGTAACGTCTTGCATGAGTTTTCTTGTACGAGTTCGTTTGATTTTATTTTGAGTATGTGGTTTTTGGTATTTTCTTTCGTTTTCAAACAATAGAATTGTGTTAGGGTCTGTACGGTGTTTTACGATCCCTGTTGGTATTATGATGTCCTTTGTTTGAGTAACATGTTTTATAATTGATGTCTAATTATAAAAACCCATTGAAAGTATTGTGTTGGTGTTTGGAGAAAACTGTGTATAAAATGATATTTGTAAATAGATTTTATTTTATTATAAAAAGCAGGTTTAAAGTGATTCATGGTGGTAAGGTACGATACACCATTAGATAACCATCTCTAGATTTTTATGACAACTAGAATGAATTTTTTAAAGATTACATTTAAGACAATTTAATTTATTATTTAAAATGATTTTTATACTTAAAGTGACTTTCTTTATTTTAAATTGATTTTTATAAAAAAATTAGTTAATTTGGTCTTTCAAGTAAAGTCGATAATTGGTATAAGAATTTTCGTCTTTCGTATTGATTTTTTTATGTGTTTATTTGTCGTGGTACGGCCGTTGATTTTCTTTCGTTTGCGCTTTCACTCGGTGCATATACGTATCCTTTCTTTCAAAGGATTCTTATGTCATTTGATCCACGTCTATTTGCATATCTGGAATCTCTTATATGCATTATAGCCTTTGATTCGATATCCGTTTGTTATCCTATTCAATTGTTCATAACCCTTAGAGTTCGTTGATATCGTTGAGTCGTGGAAACTTTGATGTGACTGTGGGAATGGACTGGTTGTCCAAGAGGAAGTTTGTTATAGTATGTCATGAGAAGGTGGTTAGGATACCTTTGGAAGG
>BQNB010056809.1:0-24163 GCA_026074375.1 Tanacetum coccineum
ACTTTAATTCTTTAGACTTTGGGGGAAAGTACGGCGCACAATATTATAAGTGCGGCGGACTTCATGAACTTTAGCTAGAAATCTTTCTTTTCTTGTATTCGCCTCCCAAAGTGTATAGATTCTTGAGCTTGGGCTTGTAGTGTCTTCAAGTAAACCTATAAGCAATTCAAGCTAATTAAGTACCAAAAGTTCACGAGAAATGATCAAATATACATAAATAACGCCATAGATATATTTATAATTTGGGCGTTATCAAGCGCCAAAAACTTGATGTGTCGTTGTGTGGTATTTATTTATGATAGTTCAAGTTTAAATTTATATTTTGCCGACTTAACCAAAAACAACACTTTAACGGGCAGTGTACCCGGTCAGTGGTAGATTCGTGGTATGTAGGGTGTCAAACACTTGAAGCATGGTTAAATCTCTTAATTTATTTATATTTTGGTTATCTAATCTAAGTTAATTCTAATCTAAGTCAAACCTATGCTAATCCTATGTTAGTTCTAAACCTTATTCTAACAAGTATAAGGGGGTTTCAGCTTGAGAGATTGGCATGGGTTTGGTTGGTGACTACAATCAATTCAAGACACTTTAACCCACGTAAGCAAATTAACAAAAGATAAAAGAGCAGCCAAGCCTTTTGATAGAAAACTGTATTAGCCATCATTAATCCGATTAGAAGTTGGTTTGTTTATTCTGTGCAATCATTACTTATCTCGAAGAGGCATATCATTCTTAAACTTAGGTAGGACTTCATCCTAAGACCTAGACACATTAATTCTGTCACAATTAAAGCATCCGCATAAAGCATCCTAATTTACTGATTATAATCTATCTTAAGGATTAAAGCAATGGTAATCTTGTTAAACCCTAGCTCATAGAGACTTTACCCACTTACTGCTTAATGGCAATTCATACACTAGTAGTCCTGATCACTTCTGACTATACCCTTTAATAATATATAATATATCAATATAAAATACTTATATAATATATAAAAATAGGAGGGTAGGAATCAAAAGATCACAATTATAGTAATCCGGAAGTATGATTCCCGGGTCGTTATCCCCGATGAGGAAAGCAATTGAAAGTCGAGAGTCATTTTGAGAATCGATGCTTGAATGGAATAAGATTGATATTGGTTTTCTAAAACTACGAGAAAATTAAGGCAAAAACTTAAAAAAACACTTAAGGGAAGACAATTTTAAGCTAAAAATGCAAAACGGGAATCCAAACGGGGCCTAAAAACCTAAATTATCAAAAATAAACCTAAAATGAATCCTTTTACTTTTAACTAACCCTAATTGACTTAAAAGTAAGATTAAAGAAAACTAGAAAAAAAACGGAGTTGAATTGAGCTTAAAAACACGAAAAACGTGATCAGGAATGAATTCCGTTCTTTAAAAATTGAAATTTTGCAGTATAAGAAATTACACGTTGTCTTCTTTAGATTGAAATGCGTTGCAAGACCTCTTCTGCTATTTTTCTCCTCTGAAAATTGACTTTTGTGGTTTAGGTATCGAGAATATGATTTAGCACACCTAAAACTCATTTTTTATTTTACTATTTATACTGTCTGGAAGTCGGTAAGATATGGCGTATCCAAGGGATTGGATACGGCGTATTAGAGTTTCTTAGAGTAGGGACCACGTTTGATATCTTCCAGAATCTTCACATACTATATCTTTAATACGGCGTATTAATCTTCTCTGGATACGGCGTATTAAGCTTGTTTCCTTTGTGGTCTTTGGTGAGGGCAGGCACGGATACGCCGTATCTTCCTTGATAGATACGGCGTATTAGTTGTCAGAATAGTAATCTTCAAAATATCTTTGTTTAAGCTCCAGAATGCGCGCCTTTTGCTAATATTCACCAAGTACTTTGTAATTACTGCAATTCTCAAATATAAACGATTAAGTAACAATTTTTTGCAATAATTATACAAAATGGGTTAAAAACATGGGAAAAATGATGCTATAAAATAAACGTTATTTCATGTCATCACTATGGTACATGCATGAAGACAAAGTTAAAGAAAGACATCCTCAAAAATGAAAGCGTCTTGGAAGACTTTATTTTGTTATATTTATACTTGTTAGGAACATTGTAAGTAATTCTGTATGTCTCCACATTGGGGGAAGATTAATAGCCTTAATATGTAAGGGACTTATACGGAATTACACTTAGTTATCATAATCACATACGCAAGGACTAGATTAGCCAAGTTTGGATAATACAGACTTGTATAGGCTATAAATTCCCCCTCCTTACTTTCAAGGCAGGTAAGGTCCCATTTCTAGTATGTGCTTTTCTTTCTTAATCTAATAAACACACATTTTTCCTTCTTTCTCTCTCTACTCTCTCTCTAATGACTAGCTTCTAATTTTGGCCTCCCCGACCTTTAGATCATATTTTAAATAGTGAATTTTGTAGATCCCACTTGAATAGATCTTGCTTAGCTTGTAAAAATGCTTAGTTCTATTGAATAAATCTAAGACAACTATGGTAGAAACTTTGATTGAATATATCAAAGACTATGTGGAATCTAGTCAATGATACTAAGAAGAATTCTAATGAAAACACAAACAACAATTCAAAAATCATTTTGAAACACTGAATAAGCACAATGTGCATTTGAAAAAGCTTTTCTCAATTTTCAAACACTTAGCACGTTTTTTGAGAACAGATTTGGCAAAACACAAACAAACTGTGCAGGTTTTTAGAGCTTTGATTCTATCCTTTTTAACACATTTATGAACTTAAAAACAACTCAAAAACACAATAAGCTGAAGCACAATCTAATAAACAACTAAAATAAGCTACCACTTAACAGATTCAAACAATGAATTCTTAAAACCTTGATTTTGAGATTTCACACTTAAAAACTTAAATAAAATGACTTTTATGACTACTTTTAACTAATCTAAACTGACTCAAAAGCATAAAAGAAGTTTTGACAACCCATTTCACCCATTAAAACAAGTAAACCAAACACCCCTTTAAAACAGTTTCAGTACTTTGTTTAACTTGATAATAAGCTATAAGCTAAAACTCTTCAAAGACCAGATGTTAAACAGCTTATAACAAACTTAATGAACAATTATAAGCAATCAAATAAGCCAGAATAATAAGCTAAGACACTTATGCTACTATTTTTGGTTTTTTTATAGTTTTTATTACATAACAAGTAAACTAAGATCTAAGCTAACTTATGAACATATTAAGCATTAAACAACAAATATAAGCAGAGATAAGCTAATTGAAACAACAATAAGCAAATATAAGCAATTAATAAGCAGATTAAGCTAGAATGCAATATTAAGCTATGAAAATTTAAAAGGGAACTTACAATAGCCTTTGCTCTAAACAAGGCTTAATCAAATGCTTAAATGAGCCATCAACAAGCTCTAGCTTATCTTAGATAAGCTAGTATTGTCTTGGAAACCCTTCCATGACTGGTTTCCCTTCCAAAATCAGCTGAGGTAATTTGATTGGAGATTTTGAGAGATAATAAGCTCATTTAAGCTTTAAAAGCCTAAATGAGAGTGTAGCTAGCTTATGACAGATTATTAAAAGCTTATTGAACAGTTGAGAGCTTATTTAAACCATTTTGCATATTAAGCAAAAGCAAATCAAATCACAAGTTTAGAAGTGAACTATAATTTTATTACTGAAATATGAATTACAATGCTTTTTAAAAGGAAATTACAAGAATTAAAATGACATTTAAGCTAAAAATTACTAAAATACGTCTACACTAAGCTACACTAGATACCCCCTTATGAGTGAAGGAGGTCCTGTATTTATAGGAGAGAGTGGATGCTTCTAGGCCTTATGAACGCGTTCCCCCCTTGTTCTTGATCATCACCCTTTCATTCCTTGCAAATCATGTGCTCTTCAATCTTCACCGTTGGATCATTAAGTGAGCACACAGATTGCCAGCGTGGCATTCCTTGTGTCAGAGGCCTTGTGCTTCTTTTGGCTTATTTTTAGTATAAATTCCCATTTTGAGTGTGTTTCTTTGGATCCCACGTGATATTCCCTTGACAATTTTAGCCAATGAGAGAGCTTTGATGACGATTTTTGTTGCTAACTCATTACTTGGTACTTGAATCTTTGTTCCACATAGTCAATTGCATTTTACCCTTTGTTTTTTACAGGGTAAATGGAGGAGAACGACGATGAACAGTAAAACGGTATTTCCCGTGCCCTTTTCTTTTCTTTTTATAACTTTATTTGACTGAGTGGATTTGGGCCCGGGTAAAAAGGATTGGGCCATGGTATATCTTTTGGGCTCGAGTTATCCATTAAAGAAGTTAACACCGTTTCCTTGTATATAAAGAAAGACAAACGGTGTTAGTCATTCAAGGACATTTATGAATAGTGTTAACAATGAGGGAATAAACTAGGTATTTTAGATGAATTTTAATCTTTTGTGAGTTAACCAATGGTTGACCAAGGTTTGACTTTTGATGACCTTTTGCTAGAAACTTCCAGCTCTTGTGCACTCTATCCGTCATCCCTGATTCCTCCTGTTTTGTCCGGTTTTGACCATTTTCTTGTGTTATTTGCACTATCTATACCTACACATTCACAAACATTAAAACACACATGTACAAGCATATTTATGCATATTTTGATCGTTTAAAGGCCAATTTTGATATAAAATAGATATGTGTTTTCACACATATCAATGCAACATAAAATTTAAAACTAGATCTTAATAAGAGCTAAGACAAATTCATACAACATTTGTATGAATCATTACAAAGAATGTAATAATCAAAAACTTAATAAGGCATAAGATCTACACTAGTGGTTCTTGAAAGGTAGAAGATGTCGAAATCAAATGATGAAAGAACAATTATTTTGGAAGATTAATCATGTAGGAATGATTAATTAAAGAGGGAAAAAAAAGGGTTGGTGAAACATGATTTGGAAGGATATGGGTTGGAGGTATAGGACGGGTTAGAAGATAGTGAATGAAGTTGATTTCATTTCTCAAAGAATGGAATTAGTGTCTAGAAGACTTGCAACAATGATAAAAACTTGAGTGAAATTCAACTTGAGCATGAGAAGGAGGATGAATTTGTGGCGGTGGTTGTGGTGAAGGTGGTGCATGAATGTAGGCATTGGATAGATTAGTGTGTAAATAAAGAATGGTGGAAATGTTGTGAAGTTGGTTAATCATTTGATCTCTTAAGGGATTGTAAGATGGTGGTGAAGGAGATTGTAAGTAGACTCTTGGTAGGAAAGGAGGTGATCATTTTGGAAGAGAGGTGATGATTTGGAGTAGATTGTTTTACGTTTCAATACTTGTCCTAACGACATCCTTGGTTTTCTAGAGAAGTTTGGGGAGATTGGAATGGTGGTTGAGGAAGACATGATAAAAGAAGAAGAGAGATTTTTAGGGAGATGAAGATGGTGGTGAAGTATGAAAGTTGGGTGATTAAATAATGAGAAAGATTAGATAAAGTGGCAAAGCATGGTTTAGGAGGAAGAGAATGCCAAATAAGGTTTAGCTAATCTGGGAAATGACAGCTTATGGATGTAGGTAGGAGGGTCAAGATACAGAAAAAAAAGTAAACTCAAAATTTTTCTTTCCTTCCTGGTGGCGGTCCCGTATCACCAGGTAGTCCTAAATATATAAGGATGCCATTGGGTATATAAGGGGGCCGTTTTCTGAAGGCAGGAAGATTTCCAGTTTTCTCTTTTTCTTAAGTCTAGTGATTTTGGCTTTTGCCAATATTCAAGAATCAACTAGTTCAAGCAATAATATGTATTCTAGTTCTAACATACAAATCCATTACAGTAGTGGCATTTCTTCTCATGGTCATAATCATAAAATTTTTGCAAGTCATTAGAAAGTTGATAGAATGTAGAAGAATATGCTGGGACGGGGTTAGGAACCAGACATATCATATATAATTTGCCACAAAAACTCCTAGTCCTAATAATAGAGAAATATAATGTATTAAACACGAGAGATGATAATAACAATAACAATAATAATAATAATGTCATAGTAGTATTGCCAGCACATTCATTTTTGTTTTCCACCCATCATGTTCTTAAGAGCTTGTCCAATTGACATTAACCTTTCCCGGTGAGCATCTCTTTGTTGGGTTTGAAGATTAATAGTTTTGGAGAGATGGGTATTCAAGTAATGACTTTCATGAGGAGGGTTTTGATGGACTCTAGACACATTATTTGATGAGGAAGAGATGTTTTGAGACAGAGAGGAAGGATTGGAATGAAAAGCTTCATCATCATTTTCATCAACGGGGTCATCCAATAGATGAGATGACGATGGATGATTTAGAGTGGAGGAGGAGGAGCTAGTATTTGACTCACGAGGTCTTTTCTTGATCCGAATCAGCTCGGTCTTTTTATTTTTTTTTCGCATCGTAATAAGGAGCGAGCGTGATGCGATGGCGTCGATCATGTAAGAGATATTGATCAATAGCTATCTCAGGAGAGACGGACAAACAACATGTTTGAATAAACCTAGTCAAGAGCATATCCATAAGGTAAGAGTTCCCTTTTGGTTGAATCGAGTCTTTTCCCTTCTTTTGAGAATGAAAAATGCTAGGTTATAGTGGATGTCAATGCAATAAAGCATGTGACAAAGACAAGAGGAGACATGATCTCTATGTCCTCCTAGACAAATGGCATTTTCACAAATAATATCAACCCAAGGTTTCATATGAGTTTGAATCTCTCGGGTTAGAATTTCGTTTTCACCTATGACAATGGTTTTATTCTTTTTGGTACGAGTCTCTTGACCTTGTCGAGGAACTTGAATAAGAGTCTTAATGACTCTTGGAGATGGAGGTTTGGTTTTATAAAGACCTCTACTTGGAACACTTACTGACAAATGGTTAAGAGACCACATTTCGGTGTTAGAGGCTTGACCTTTGAATGGAATTTTTAAAATTTGACTGAATTCCTCAAGAGTGAGGGAGAATGTAGAAAATAAATGACATATAATATCAGGGATTAAAACTGATCTGGAGGTTGGATAAAGTGAAATAAATGAATAGCCATTTTATTAGAGTTGAAAGGTTAAAGAGATGGGAAGAGTGTATGTGTTAGAGAGAAAACACACACACACACTTTTACAAAATGTGAACTTCACCCCTCCATGGAAGTATGGAGGGGGTATTTATAGTCCTAGTGCCGAAACACATAAACTCTACATAACTAGTCATTATAGAGTCCGCAATGTGACACGCCTATAAATCAACTAATGTAATTCCATGTTTGTCACTATATTTTAAGGCTAACAATCTTCCCCCAATATGTGGACACATACGGAATTACTTACAACGTTCCTAACAAGTACAAATACAATTAAATAAAGTCTTCCAAAGCGCTTCCAAAGCTGAAGTTATCTTCTGAGTTCTTTTGGTCTTGAAACTTGTATTCCAGCTTGGATCTTCATTGTCTTTACTTGTTCTGAAACCATTGTAGTATGCATGAGTTGTATTAACTTCCCCCTAATCCATGCAGCATGTCTTAAAAGGCTTTCTTCATAGACTCCTTTTTGGCGAAGTTTCTGAATCAGCTTCCCCCCAAACCAACATCTCTATCTTGAGCAGATTCTGAAACTTTGATGTAGCTCGAACAGTCTTCTATATGTCATTAAAGTGCACAACAGAATTATGTAGAAGTCAAACCACACCAACGACCACTGCTTCTTGTCATTAGGGCTTGGTGAATATTCGTTCGGGGGTGAATGCTGAAATCACAACATTCATCCAGGTATTCAGAATACTTCATAAACCATAAAAGTAAAGTATATACACTACTTCCCCCTGAGTTTAACGATGTAAACATCAAAGACAACTAAGTCCCCCGGATGTACACATTTCCCCTATATGGTTGCGAACCTCTCGAAGCATCATTATTGTGTACGCACATATACTCGAGAAGTTCTTGTCTTAAGCACAAAATCTGAAATCCAAGACAAAGCATTACCCTCGGTTGCTTCAGAAACGTAGAGAATGAGGCAAGAATCAAGAAAACCCTTGGTATAATCAAGGTCTTGTATATGAATGTCGTTGTAGAACTTTAAGAATTTTGCTTAGACTGTGAAGTACCTTTGTCTTGGAATCCCGTGAGAATTGCTGATTACATCTCAACCTTTAAACTCTCTGGCTAACTACCAACCTCGTATTCCTGCCGGCTTATTTTTGTAATCACTTGGTGAAGTAAACCCTATATACCAAACTTGAAAATGAAGTGAAATCCCTCAAATTTGTTACTTAAGCATGCACTGTTGTTGATTGAAGAACGGTGCAAGATTAAATCTGTAAGTACTCTATACCCAACCAGAAAAGTATAAGAAGTACAACACCTTTGAAATGATCCACGACGCTTCTGCGTATGAACACTGAGTACTATAATGTAACTCCTTAAAGTGATAGTAACCAAGTCTGCAACCAACCACCCTTGACTCTGGTACTAGATAATTCAAGTCTAATCATAACTGTATACGTTTCAAGCAAAGTCATCAATCGATAGATCAGAGTTTGAAGAAAAGAGTAGAAAATAGAAGGAAGTCTCTGAATGAATGAAATAAGTAGAAACGCCTTCGTGAAATCTAACTTCAAGCTCAAATAAAGGATACCAAATTAACTTCATGATCACTTGTCATCGTAATTCAAATCTCTAGCTATTATCATTTATTGAATCTTTTTTGGATCGTTTTAGTGTTATGTATCGTGTTTGTTTTGTTGTTGTTCAAGAATGTCGTTAAACTAGACAAATGTTGTGTTTGAATGTCGTCAACGGATCCACATTTGTCTAATTAAACTTGTCGTGATAGCATTTTATTCTTGGCTCAATCCAATAAAATATAACCGGTCCAAATCCAATATTCATAACAGCCCAATAATCCAAGCTCGTCCTACAAAATAATCCATCTACACGGCCCAAGTGATTAAATCTCGGCTCATCACCACCAATTGAATCACAACCAGCCCATCAAAAAGGATTAGAAAATGTAGCTCCTATAAACCTATTACTATACTAATCCAATCTCGGCCTAATATTTTTGCCCGGGTCCATTGCTGAGAATTAGGGATATAATATCATATACTCACTCCCCTAATATTAGTCATACATTACAAACACACATATCCATCGCCTCTTTTTTCATATTCCTCTCTTGTAGTTGCAAATGAAGATCATTTTCATTGTAAATCATCACCTACATCCATCCTTATCACAAACATGCCAACACCTTTCTTTCTTTCTTATTCAATCGGTGCAGTTAACAACAAAATAGATTTCTCCATTATCACACCGAATCATCAAACACATCTTATACCTCCATTAACACAAAATGAACCATAGAAACCCTATTTATCCTGACATGAATCGAAAGCAACCGATCATGTTTATCATTTATTTTTAACGACACGATAGAGATTGTTCTTCAAGATCTATACAACGAGGTCTCGGGTAGGTTCCATTTTGGTTTGTGTGTCAGAGATCGAAACAAATAAAGGTTATAACAAGGTTGTTATCAACCTTTATTTATTTTTGTATATCAAACAAAAATGGTTTGCCTTTTATAGATCGATGATGAGTTTCCATTCGTGGTATAGATCGGTCTTTAAAGATCTTTGACTTTGGTTGTTAAACACGAAATCATAAGAAACTGAGATCTCTTTTCTTTTTTTTTCATTCGAGTCTTTGATGTTGGATGAAGGAGATGTAGTGAAGTGACGATGGATAAGGTAGATTCGAGTCGGATTTTGTGGTGATTGGAATTGATGGCTATGTGATTTGTCGGATGATTTAAGTGGTTTAACTTTTGAGTCTGTTATGGACTCAGTTGAGTTTGACCGGGTCAACTCGGTAAAAACCAAGTTGACTCGGTTTGGCTGTGGGTAGCAAAATGCAAAATGTCTAAGTCAAAACACAACCATTTTTCTTGCTAGTCAAAACGCAACAGAAACAAAAACGCAATCTACTTGATAGCACAAACGCAATGGTTTCTAAAGAATTTTTACAGTCATGTCATTTAGATATGCAACGTAAAGGTCTTCAACTTGGGACAAATCGCAATACCAAAACGCAGACCCTTGAGACAAAACACATGTCACATCTGTTTTTTGTCATTTTGTCAAAACGCAACCAAGAAACCCAATAAGCAGACCCAGATTTGTTGCGTCTATACATGTGTCTTTTAAGCACATAAATATCAGATCTGAACAAGATACGGGACACAACTTATAACAACAACAAAAACCATGTTCATGACTTTTTAACAATGAAAAAAAACACAAAAATAAATAAACAGTAACCATGAATAGTGAACAGTAACTATGAACAGTTGATGAACAATAACCGAGACATGGATGAACATTAACCGGAACAACAAAACACATGATACAATACACCCCTGCAGCTCTGATACCAATTGTAGAAATAAATTGACATATAATAATCAGGGATTAAAACTTATTGGAGGCTGGATAAGTGATATAAATGAATAGCCATTTATTAGAGTTGAAAGTTAAAGAGATGGAAAAGTGTATGTGTTAGAGAGAAAACATCACACACGACCACACATTTAAACAAAATGTGAACTTCACACCCTCCATGGAAGTATAGGATTGGGGTATTTATAGTCGCAAGTGCCACATAACTATCGTAACTAGTCATTATTAGTCCCTATGTGTCACGCTATAAATAAACTAATGTAATTCCGTGTTTGTCACCATATTTTAAGGCTAATAGAGAATGACTTATTTTGAATGACGAAGTTGACAACAAATTGACCCTCGGGATTATAGGTAAAAGTGAGTTGACAATAAAACTCGAGAACAAAGCGAGGTATAATTTGTTCGTTAATGTCTAACAAACAATCAAAGCCGATTGACTTAAACTTAGCACGAATATGACTCATATTTTCGAAGTTTGAACTTACAACCCTTCCCCCATGAAAGTACCATTTTTTCAGACTTTGCATTCTGTGTTTAGCAAGGTTGATTAAATTTCATTTGAATTAGGGGTATAAAGTTTCGTGTCTTTTGGATGATCTAGACTGGTAGCTCGAGCAATGTACCATAGAGAGGACACAAACAGACATATTTTAATCGCTTATACTTGTATTAATATTTTAGGTTTGTATCTAGTGTGTGTCTATATGCAACGAATGTGGAGTAACGATTAACTCGACCTAAACATAAAATCCTAAAAGTTAATCCAAACGCTCCTTAATTTTATTTTGCTCATCCAAACAAGTCGAAAAATACATATGAATTATGTATCTCAGAAATTTGTACAATGAGACATTTATCATGTGTTTGAAACATTCTGGTTCGATTAATCAATGCATAACAACAATTTTATTATGTTCCTAACGTTAAGTTGATTTGAAATAAAATATAGTGGTTTTTGTTTGAAATCAATTTTTCACAAATTCACTAATGTAGTAAATGTAAAAAAAACATATATCTATGGGAAGCATTATAGTTTATGCATTGTATCCTATGCTCTTTATTGTTCAAAATTAATAGAAAATCAAAAATCCCCAATATCAATTTTGGTGTTCATCATGAACCCTAGACTCAAATTGAAAGAAAACAGATAAAATAACTTACAATTGATGATCTTTGTGATATTAGGATTGATTATTAGTGTTGATTTGATCTTCAATTGATGTTTTAATGGTTGAATTTGAGTTTTGGTAGGTTTTTGTTCTTTCGTCACAATGGCACCAGATAAGGGGGTGTTTGGTTGTCTGTTTTTAAATTTTGTTGTAGGTGTTCTACTTTTATGTACTGACAGGTGGCGTCCCAATCTCTTGGCGGTCCCAAATATATTGGGGGGCCGCCCCTATATGGGGGCCGCCCTCAATAGAGGGCTTGGACTTAGTTTTTGACGAAAATTTTAAGAAGTAGGAGTGACATTTTTTAATTTGCATTTCGCAATTAAATATGCTTAAAGTACTTCTCGAGATGAGAGTATTTAAGTTTCACACACAAAATGGAACCATGGCTAGAATTGAGACACGAAAAAAGGAAAGCAGCGACAAAGATGATTTATGGAAAGTGTTCGCATCAATCCTAACTAAGAGGTAGATAGTTAAGACGATTCATGTTAAGGGGTATGTAAGAATGTCAGCAATATGTCGACGGACAGATCACTTTCTCGATTGGATATATCCTTTTGGACTTATCTGAAGAAAGTGGTGACCGAATTTTGATGTGTTTGGTACGAGAATGTTACACCGAGTTTTTGCTAAGGTCAATCGTGCCTTTGTTGTCGCACATGATGGGAACATCATCGAGTCGTACGTCGTAGTCGATGAGAGCTTGTTTCATCTATAGTGCTTGTTGACATGCCTTTCCGGCGCTTATGTATTCGTCTTTGGTAGTGGATATAGCAAGAGCGGTTGTTTCTTCGAGAACCAAGATGTCAAACAACATCCTACAAACGTACAAATACCGCTAGTGCTCTTTTGGTTCACATAATCTCCCGCATGATCAGAGTCGGCATATACTACGGTTTATATGCCGGTGCCCTTAGGATACCATAATCCTAAGTGCGCAGTGCCTTTAATGTATCGGAAGATACGCTTAACCGCTTCAAGGTGAGAGGTTTTGGGAGCCTCTTGGAAGCGGGCACAAAGGTAGACACTAAACATGATATCGGGCCTACTTTCTGTTAGGTATAGTAAACTACCTATCATGCCTCGATACTTGGTACTATCTACCGACTCACACTCTTTATCTTTCATGAGTTTAGTATCAGAGGACATAGGGGTTTTCATTGGTTTAGAATCTTCTAGACTAAATTTCTTAAGCATTTCTTTAATATACTTAAATTGATTAAAGAAGATACCGTCTTCCATTTGTTTTATTTGTAATCCAAGGAAGAAGTTAAGTTCACCCATCATGCTCATCTCGAACTCGTCATGCATGATTTTGCCAAATTCATCACACATGTCTTGACAAGTCGAACCGAATATAATGTCATCGACATATATTTGAACAATGATGAGATTTGAACTTTTCTTCTTAGTAAAAAGAGTGTTATCTACCATTCCCATTTTATAATTCCATTTTTGATGAGGAAAGACTTTAATCATCATACTAAGCTTTGGTGCTTGTTTAAACCATATAATGTTTTCTTAATTTAATAACATGATCCGGTTTTTTGAAATCAATGAATCCCGGCCCAGGTTGTTCCACGTATCCTCCTCATTAGTTAAAACCGTTCAGTAAATGCACTTTTTCCATCCATTATTGGAATAGTGATTAAAATCTAAGCACAAGCATAAGCTGAATAATATTCTAATGAGACTTAAGTCTAGCAACTGGCATAAGTTTCATCATAATTGATGCCGCCCTCTTGTTGTTTGTAGCCTTGAGTATCTAACCTAGGCCTTTAATATTTCGAGAACATATATCATTCTCGTCTAACTTATTTCTAAATACCCACTTAGTTCATATGATTGTCATATTGCTAGGTTAAGGAACTAACTCCCAAACATTGTTAGCAATGAATTGATTTAATTCTTCTTACATGGCGACTATCCAACTTTCATCTCCTAACGCTTCATTCACATTCTTAGGTTCTATAGTTGATATAAAACAAAAGAAGTTACTTTGGTTGTTAAAAGGCTTGTGACCAAGGTTCCTTTGATAAGGTTTCCTATGGACATTTCTAATGGATGTTCCTATATTCCTTAATGTTACTATTTCATCAATCCTCTAAAAGTTTTCATCCACAATGTCATTTTCTAGGTTTTTTTTTTCGGTGACCTTAATTGCTTCTTCTTCTTCATCTAAGTCATCATCCACCAAGGGTGATGTCTTAGAGGGTGGAGGAGTTTCATCGAATGTCACGTTAAGTGATTCTTCGACTTCCAGTGTGTTTGTTTAGAATGATGTAGCTTTACTATTTGAGAATAACCTAAAAAAGACACCCATCCGAATGACTTTTAGGTCAAACTTGGTAAGGTATCTTTTGTGTTCAAAATGAGCCTTGCTACCCAAACACGTCTAAAATAATCTCGCATAGTTTTCTTTCTACCTCTAAGAGTTCGTAAGAGTTTTTCTAGAATGGCTTAATGAGAATACCAGTTCTGAGAATAGTATGTTAAAGTATCTATGCGTTACACCAAAACTTTGTGGTAACGATTGCTCATTCAACATAGTCCTACTCATTTCTTGAAGTGTCCTATTTTTTTCTATCGACAATGCCATTTGATTGAGGAGTGCGTGGAGCCCGAATTATGTTAATACCGTTGGCATTACAACAACTCTTCAATTACACCTCATATATCAAATTCTCTACTTACCATGGTCGTTCTTATTGACCTATTGAACAACCTAATTTGTTTTGGATTTTCCTACTAAATATTTCAAATTGATCGAAAGCTTCGGTTTTATCCTTAAAAATCTAGTCCAAGTATACTTAGAGTAGTCATCTACTATGACTAGAGTGTAACGGTTTCCTTCGTAACTCCGTACGGCGGATGGACCGAAGAGATCCATATGGAGAAGTTCTAAAGCACTAGGCGTTAAGACACATTCTTAGTTTTGTGACTAGCAGTGAGCATTTTTTCCTATTTTGCAAGCATCACAAAAATGTTGATCAAACTTAAACTTAGGTAGGTTTCTAACTAGTTCCTTAGATGCTAACGATTGAATGAGATGCATATTAGCGTGACCTAATCTCCTATGCCACAGAGTGGAATTTTCATCAATCGTTGCAAGACAAATTTTGTCTTTAGGCTTATTTCCTAACTTCATCACATATAAGCCTTTCTTCCTAATACCTCTACCTATGACTTTACCGTCCTTAGTAATTTCACTATCATGTTCAGAGAAAGTTACTCTACACTTATTATCACATATTTGTCCTATACTTAGCAAGTTAAATCCTAAGTTATCAACATGTTCTACATTATCTATATTGAGAGAGTCATTAGAAATCGTACCTTTGCCAATGATGTTACCGCGAAGATTACTACCAAAAATGACGTTACCTCCATTGTATGCCTTGTAAGTAGAGAAGAGCTTTCGGTTACCCGTCATATGTTTAGAGCATCCGCTATCTTTAATCCATTCGTCGGGTTCCAAGTCGACTCCAAGGCATATCTATTTATATAAGACAATAACTCAAACATTTGGTCCCCAATATCTCATGGGTCCAAAGTTGTTAGTGCTAAACATCCCTTGCATTTGATGCAATTGGTTAGGATGATGAAATGGAGAACACATTTCCCATGGCATGTAACTTTGACGTGGAAAGTTGTTCCGACTTACGGGAAAGCCATGAGGTCGATTTTGTCGACCAATGTTCCTTTTTAGTTGCGGTGTTTTGGCACGAGGATAATTATTATTGACACTTCTATGAGCTGGAGTTTTTTTATCTAAAGTTTGGTTTTGAAAATCCAACTCCGGGCTTTGACAATGGCTTATAGAATTGTTTAACTTCATTGTCACTAGCAACGGGAACTTTGGCTTTATTTACAATTATGTGTTTTGGTCTAGGACCCAAAATAGATTTTTAAAAAGACACACTTTTCTCAGATCCAGGCGTTGCTGGTGACGGTCCCATAATTATTTTTTGGGGCGCCTGAGTGCTTTGGGGGCCGCCCATATTTATGGGACCTCCATCAGAGGACACCTTTTTCTAAGCTTTCATAAATTTTATTTCCTTAGTTCCACTAGACGATGCTTCAAATGAATTAAAACCTAAACCTAATTTATCACCGAAGGGTTTTTGACTACTTAACATTTCATTTAAGCAATGTGCACTCTTTTCAAATTTATTTAATATAGTGGATTCTTCTTTGAGTTTTTCATTCTCAATTTTAAGTAAGCGTAAACACTTTGCACAATCGAGATCAACTCCGTTGTTTTTTCTCGAGTGTGGATAAATTTATCTTCAATTCTCTAAGCTTGTTTTCTAACACTTTCTAGTAGCTTTTTAACCTTTTTGTTCTTATGATTAATCTTTAAATTCGTTTTTCATAACTTTATCATATTCATTTGACTAAAGCTAAATCATTAATTGACGATTTTCATCACAAAGTTGGATGATTCAGAACATACCTCACGTGAAATTCAAGGAGCCTACAAGACACGTTTATATCTTTGATTCTTCTCATCATCTTCTTCACCACTATCGCTCCAAAAGCCTCCGATAAAAGCTCTTTGGTTCTTATCTTTCAGTGGTCTAGGACATTCTCTAATAAGATGATTTAGGTCGCCGCATCTAAAGCATTTTCTATCACTTTTATCGTTTTTGTCATCACGGCTTCTTTGGAATGTCTTTTTGTCATTCCGAGGTTGTCTTACGAATCTACTTCTTCTTTTAAAGAACTTCTTGAAGTCTCTTACCGCCATGGCGTATTCTTCGTCTTCGCTAACAGAAAGTCAAACACTCTTCCATCACTGGATTCTTTATCTTAGCCATTTAAAAAGCAATAGATTTCCTTTCACTTTTTATTTGACTAATGTCAGAATCTTTCTCTGATGATCATTTTCGTGAAATTTTAAGGTTCTCGATAAGTTTCATCAAGAGTATGACGTATCAGTCTTTCGACTCTTCAATCGCCGTGAACTTTCCCTCTCCCACTTTAGGCAGTAGAGCCTAGAAACTTCCTTACTATTTTCTATAGAATAAACCTCATCAAGAATCTTTAAAGACTAGTAATAATAGTATTAAATCTAGCAAAAGCACTATCTATAGATTCTTCTTCGGAAATGACAAATTGTTCATATTGTTGAACCAAAAGGTCGATCTTATTATCTTTGACTTGGCTATTACCTTGATGGGTGATTAACAAAGTTTTCCAAAAAATTTTTGCCGTGTTACACATGAAAATTCTTTCATATTCTTTTCTAGGCAAAGCGTTGTAAATAACCATTTTAGCTTTATTATTTTTCGCAAGTCTCTTTTTGAGATCATCGGTTTGTTTTTCAAAAGGGATAACCTCATCTAATTTGGTTTTTGGATTTTGTACAATAGGTTGAAAATCACCATCGTAATACCAGCCCAAGATCTAGATTTGATTTGTATTTAACATAAGTCTTGCATCTATTTGTTCCAATAAATAAAACTATCACTTTCAAAAAGTGGTGGTCTTTTGCATGGATTGCCTTCAAGATATTTGTCGGAATCCATAGACAATCCAAGCTTTAAATTCAGTACGTAATTAAAATCTTAGTGACCATGGGATTCTGATACCAATAAAGAAACTAGAGGGGTGAGGGTTAATAGTTACATGTTCATTTTTAAGTTTTCAAAACTTAGCTTTTAAAAATGTTTTAGATCCGACTATATGTTCAACCATGCACAATCTGAACCGACAATAACAATCTAAACTAAACTAAAAGACAATATCGCTAAATAAAGAGAATATGAAAGGAACAAGCAAACCTAGACACCAAGATTATATATGGTTCGGCTACGAACACCTCTTCGCCCTACTCCACTCCCCGAGTATCTACTCGAGATTTCACTATGTCAACAAGCTCCCTTATAGTCGAGAATATCGTTTACACGTCACTTATGTATTTTCGACACTGAGCTAAATGTCGATCCGAATCATGCTAGAACCATTCTACCACTTCACAAGCTATACACACTCACAAGATCTACACAATCGGATCGAACCAATATCCGAAATCACACAAATACACAAGATAAATAAATATAGGTTTTTGGTACTTAGAAGAAAAGTGGAGAGATCACTAATAAACACTTTCGACTTTTTTGACGAATACCGAGTGTTTCTTCCTCTTGCACTTGATAGAGAGGAGAGATGAGAAAGAAAAATGATAAGAGAAGATCACTTGAAAACAAGATCCTAAGTAATGTTAGTGATCAGAATTTAGTAAGAGAATGAAGTTTTAGAGAGAGAGAGAAGAAGAATGAAAAAAAAAAAGTTCATGCAAAAGGAATTTTTTCCTGCTGAAATAGGCAGTATTTTAGACAGGGGAATCCCAACGGTCATCTGTGGCGGTCCCAGATATATAAGGGGGCCGCCAGGTAGACTACGCTCCATTTTTGTCTTTTTGTGGGGAAGGTTTATATCTGGAATGTAGAATGCTTCCTTTTGGGGGTAAATTAGAATTTTAGAAATTTTATGTTTATAAGTAAAACTTTTCTTTTAATTAGAAAATATTTTGTATAATTTATTAATTTGTAAAATCTTTTGTAAAAAATGTAAATAGTTGAGAAAAGAAATAATTTCTGGATCAACAAATCATCTTAATATTTTGTTTGTCCATACCTTACGTGTCACTAATCTAGAAAATATAATTTTACAATTTAAAATAATTTTATGTAAACGTCCTATTTTGATTGTAAAATTTTTACATTTTGTTATGAACAAACGTTGAGAGGTCAAAAATATAAACAACGTTTTAGACCTGATTGTATTAACATAGTTTGTCAATCCCATTGGTTATTTTACCATTCGACTCCGAGTTGAACACTCTTCTTATGCTTTTGAATCGTGTATGTTGTTTCGTAATCCATCGTTTTGAAGCCTTCCAGTTGACGGGAGTGCGATTTCAACTTGTCACCTCGAATCGTGCGGCCTTTTGGCACTTACCTTTGGAACGCGACTGACTAACGTCTCATTATTCTTCTCGTTACTTCTTATGATTTTGAAGAATCATGCCGCCAAGGAGACTCCTCTTCTCAACGTAACATTGTTTTGATCTCGTGTTTTGTTGTGACAATGCTTAAGTAGGCTAATTTATAATTACCTTATCTTGCATAGAATTCGACGCCTCTTACATTTAATAAGGAAATTTAAAAATCAATGACCAATAAATTTATAATTCTATATACATAAGATTGGGACTCCTTTGGATGTAAATAACATATGTAAATGCGTGGGCATAAGAGCTGCATGACATTCGTATGAATAACTTTCTTTTGATTTGTAATCCCGTTTTGTACGAATAATTCATTTTTTTCGTTCATCTAATCATTATCGTTATTACCTTCATACGAATAAGCTTTAGACTTTCTTCGGTCGTAATTTTGTTCATTCGATTAATTTTACAAATGCGTATCCGACATGCGTGCGTCTCTTTTTAATAACAAGTATTGCTCCGAACGAATCAATTCTTCTGTTCTTTAACTCTTCAAATCGTTATCATTATTGTTAGTTGTAACAAATAGCTATCTACCTTCTAACGACCGTAATATGCATAAAGATTATTTTTTTTTCTGATTGTAATGCGATCGTCGCAAACCATATTGGAGAAAGTCGAATAAGCCACCAAGACGGCGCTCCCTCAAGGTGGGAAAGACTGTAACATCCGTATTTTTACGTCAATATTAAATCTTGCCTTCGTTCCTAATTTGCTTTGAAAAATTTTTTGTGTTTTTAACTTGTTAGAACATTGGTAAAAATCATCGTTTTGGTTATTCGCGAGCCGAGGCTAAACATTTCCAGTTAATGTTTTAAAGAAATTTTTTTTCATATTTTCGCTCCGGAAGTCAATTTATTTTTATTTTAGTATTTTATGATTTTTTTTTCCGCGTTTTGCCGAAATCGAGTCAAAATAGTACTTTAACACTTTTAACATTTTAAATAAACAAGCAAGATTACCCGCGCGTTGCTGCGGGCGTTAATTTTTCGCGTGTTGTTGTGGGGCATTAATTTTTTTTTTCGGTCATTTTTCGGTCTCATGTTTAATAATTTGTTTTTGTTCTTATATTAAATGACAATCGCGTGTTTTTTTTTGCCCAGGCCAATAGAAAGCCGTAAATAGTTAAAAATGAGAGTACGTCCCGTAATTTTTTTTTTCTTATTTTTGGCCAAAGAAGGGGAGCGGGATTATAAAGTTTTTTTTTTGGGCCGATGAACAGTAACCGAGCCTAGTGGGTAGTTAAAAATGAGAATATGTCCCGTAAATTTTTTCTTTCTTATTTTTGGCCAAAACGAAGGGAGAAAAGAATAAAAGTTATTTTTTTAGCTCATTATCGTTATTAATTACCTTCAGACGAATAAGTCTTTAGACTTCTTTCGGTTCGTAATTTGTTCATTCGATTATTTCCAAATGCATATCCTACATGGCGTGCGTCTCTTTTAACAAGTAATGCATCCATACGAATCATTCATTGTCTTTACTCTTCAAATCGCTATCATTATTGTTGTTGTACAAATGGTTATTTTAACTTCTTTCGACCCGTAATATGCTATATAGATTTTTTTTGTGATTGTATATCGATCGTCGCAAACCATATGAAGATAAGTCGAATAGAGCACCAAGACGGCGCTCACTTAAGGTGGGAAAACTGTAACATCTCGTATTTTACGGTCAATATTAAATCTTGACTTTGTTCCTATTTTTGCTTTGAATAAATTTTTTGTGTTTTACTTGTTAGCCGATTTGGTGAAAATCGTCGTTTTGGTTATTCGCGAGCCGTGCTTAGAACATTTACTAGTTAAGTGTTTAAAGAATTTTTTTTTTCATATTTTCGCTCCGGAAGTCAATTTATTTTTATTTTAGTATTTTATTTTTTTTCTGCGTTTTGCCGAAACCGAGTCAAAAATAGTACTTTAACACTTTTAACATTTTAAATAAATGTTTTATACCAAAATAATGTGTTGCAAAAAAAATATATAATAATAGTAAAAATATATATAATAATAATATATGAAACATGAAGCCTAAACCAGACACCCCTTTTCTTTTTATTAGCTCCTACAAAATAACAAACCAAACACCCCCTTATTACTTTATTACTACTACTAAACCACAACACAAACACACACACTCATAATAACAAAAAAATATGTCTTCCCTTTTCTTCTTCTCTGTGGTCGACGAGCAGAACCAACACCAACACTACCATTGCTAAAAAATTCTCCAATCAATCTTAAAACACTTCTACATTACTCTTATATAAAACCCCATCATTCTTTTCCTTATAAATCAACCATGCATGATCCTTTTCAAAGTTCTTGATTTTGAAGATTTTTAGTTTTGAAGGATTTCTTTGATTTTAGGTACAATTGGTGTAATAAAGGTTTAATTGCAAGTGATTATGCAAGATTTTGATTGCTAAAAAGTTAAGGTTTTGGTAAAAAGGTGTTATGTGGTTTCGGCAATAAGGGCAAACACAAAAGAGTTTGTGTGTCTTTGATTTTCTTTGATTTCTTAGTGTTAGCGAGTATTTTTATTACCCTCTTGTGATATTAATTTTTATATATTATGCATGTGTATAATCTATTACTTAGAATCCATGTGTGATGATGCATGAATTGTTATTGAGGTTGGATTAATAGTTTGAGATGATTAGTGAATGGGGTTGGGCTAGTTAGAGGTTATTGTGAAGTTGTGGTGAAGTAAAATTTGTGTTTGGTAATGTTTCGGATTAGGTGAATTAATGCAGAAAATCAGACAGCCATATTCGGGCGTCATAAATATTTTTAATCTTATTTTAGGCTTTTGATTATGATAGGGTTCGTTCTTGCGGTCGTTTCAATATAAAATCCGACCTCTAACTCCTAAAAACGAAATTGAAGTTAGAAAATTTTTTACTAAAAATTCAGCTTTTCAGGAAATAATAGTTGCTGTCAGATTTTTAAAAGGGCATTTTCGTCACTTTTGGGTCCGTTTTGGCCTTCGGCCGAAACATGAAAGTTGTTCAGAAGGCCGTTTTACTTTCTTGCGAGGATAACCAAGTCTAAAAAGGAGTAATGACGGGTCTAAAAGCTAGAGCAAAATCTGTATTTTTCTTTTTATTTAAATTGTATCAGATCTGATATAAGGGCATTTTCGTCCATTTCTGTCGAGTTTTGGGTCTCGGATAAAACTAAAAAGTTGTTTAAAATGTCGTTTTACCTTTTCGCGAGGCGATCTAAGTTTAAAAACGCCTTATGACGGGTCAAAAACTCAAATACAAATTTGCGTTTTTATAATAATTTTTTGCAGAAATTTACAGGGGTATTTTGGTCATTTTCGGTTGGGTTTCGGGTCTTGGCTAAAACTAAAAAGTTGTCTGAAACGTCGTTTTACATCAAATTGCTTTCGAGTCCGAGTCGTAAAAATGTGATTTAGCAGGTCGTTTTGGATGGGTCAGATTTAAAAATATATATATAATATAAAGTCAACTTGGCGAAATTCTTCTAAAGGTCAATTAACGTTATGGAGAATAGTTAGGCGTAAAATATCTTTTAAAAACTCAAATTTGCAACTAATAGGATAGTATTTCGCTTTTGTTCGCATCTAGATGTTTTAATCTTCATAATGGGTCAAAATGAGTAATTTTAATTAAAATTACATATTAGTCAGAATGAGTCAAAATGAAGTTAAACTTAAGGTGGATCATTTTATTGGGTATAAATAAGTAAGTTTTGCGCACTAATGGATTCTACGATATAAGATTTTATATATAACGGGATACATATTTTGCATGCTTGTGCATTTTATGCATTTTTCTTATAAATATATTCTTATACGCGCACCATTATTTTAGGTCGCGGTTCGAATCTCTCGACTTTCTTTCTTCATTGTTGATCATGACGTTCGCATCGTTGTCATCGTTGTTCACTCATTGTGATTCTCTTATCCGATACTTCATTGCTTCTCGGTGAGTTCATAGCTCCGCCTTTTCTCTTTCAATGGTTTTCATAAACTGTTTTCGGGGTGAGAATACATGCTCGTTTACTAAGAAAATTTATTGATTTCTACTACTTAAGCATTACATGACAAATTTTACTAAAGCTTTTACTTGCTTACTACATGACTTTAATACATGGTTGTTTACTCATGAATTTAATAAAGCTTGCTTTGCTTACTACATGATTTGGGATTACTGAATTCTTATATATGAAGACTGAGAGTTTTGAACACATTACTTGTTTTACATTGAACACAAGTGTTTTTCAATTGTATGCTATTCCAGATCATATTATTTCCTAAGTACCCTTTGCGATTAAGTCCCCTTTTCTATCATGAACCGTTAGTTACTAGTGTCGTAAACGCGAGTGTTGTGGATAGATCTATCGGGATTGACAATCCCCGTATGGGCTGTGGTTTCAAGATAATTGACACATTTAATATTTGAGGTAATTCGTAGGATGTTTGGCAGCATCTGTATTGTATTTCTTTTGGGGAACAAACCTCGAGTACTGGTTTGATTACATTTCATTACATGTTAAGGTTCGGTGTCATGAGCTTAGGGCAATAATATATATTTCATTTAGACTTGGTGAATTTGTTTCTCTTGTCTACATTACTTAATTCTTGTGGTCCATTTCTGAACATTACCTGATTTATTAAATCACTACTTGGATTTCGGAAACAATACTTATAAATATGGTAACGCTACTTTTCTTACTGAAACATTATTTGAGTTATTTTAATACTGCTTTTATTTAAACATATGAATTCACCAACATTATTGTTGACGTTTTTGCATGTATTTTCTCAGGTTATTATATAGCTAGCCATTGGGAGCATTTATGTCGCGCGGATATTAAATCTTTAAAGACTTGGTTTTCTTCACATTTGATAACCATTTATCTTTAAATATACAATTGAGTCATGTTTGAACGCTTATAACTATTGTTAAAAGGAAATTATTAGGACCTGTGTAACTCTGATATTTTATTAAATCGAAGGTGATATTTTATTAAACGTCTCTTTTGAGGTCGTTTTCTGTAAGTTGTGTGTATGAACTATGAAGTAGCACCCCAAGTGGTATTCCGCTGCGTTGTGATGTTTTTGGGGGTGTTACAACTGTCTCCCAACTGTCACTAACCGTTAAAAGGTACGATATGATATATAACAATGGGAGACACACAAAACCAGAAACATAGGAGGTGGACACGGCCATGTATGAACCGTACCAAGCCAAGGAGGGAATGCCACCTATCATCATTGTCTGCCCATTAAATGATCAACCATGGTTCGTCTATAACTGCTGATCTTCCTAAACGGGTCTACCCCACAAAACCTCAGACGTTCCTCTATAAATAGAGAGCACCCCACATATGCAAGGGGATCACATCCTCTTACATATTTTACACACACTATTTTGCACAATAAACACACACTTATGGTTTGTCCGAGTGTTACTGATCGTGCCGGATTCACACCGTAAATATATATAATATATAATAAAATATAAAATATATAAAGAAGTGTAAAAACCA
>BQNB010056810.1:0-38501 GCA_026074375.1 Tanacetum coccineum
GACTAAAATTTAACCCTAAAATTGCAAACTAAGTTTCTAAACCTAAATTAGGATAACAAAAGATTTTAAGAAAAAGAAAACTAATTTTTTTTATTATTTTGAATTTTTTTATTACTTAAAAACTATTTAATTCTAATTAAGTCTTAAAAAATAGCAAATTAAGTACTAAAAATTTGGAAAAATGATTTTTAAACTTATAAAAGTCTAAAATAACAAAAAAACTCAGAAAACTATTTTTAACTATTTTTAAAATTAAAATCCTATTTTTAAAATTAAAAATAAAAGCTCAAAAATGAAAATTAAGATTTAAAAAGTGTAAAAATGATTTTACTGAATGTAAACCTAAATCTATTTTTTATAAAACTAAAAACTATTTTTTTGTATTTTTCTGAAACTTTTTTCTATTTTTTTATGTATTTTTAAAAATTTTAACATTCGAAAAAAAATATTTAAAAATAAACTTAATTGACGAACAAATTATGAAAAAATTCAGGAAAATAAAAATTAAAAGCCCTAATTTTTATCTTTTAATTAAAGCTTAATTAAACTAATTAAGACCTAAACCTAATTACTAATTAAAACTAATAAACTTGATTAAAATACTTAACTAAGGACTAATGGTGCAAAAACCTAAAGGACTAACTGGGAAACTAACTAACTAACGTAAGGACTAACAGAAAAACAACTGAAATTAAAAAGTTACACTACCTACCCTGAGAGCCCAACCCGATTACAAACTAAGTCCATTAAGCATTTGAAATTTTAAAAAGCTTAAAATGAAAAACTTAAAGAAGCAAAGTTGTAGAAAAAGCTGGAGAGAACAACTTTAACAAAAGCACTATGGTCTGAAACCCACTAATAAGCTCTTAAACAGCTTATTATTAAGCTGTTTACAGAAACAAGGGCTTATCCTTGGTTTTTACTAAATAAGCTATAAAAAGCTCAAAATAAGCTTAAAGTAAAATCTAAAAGCTGTTCTAAACTCCCTAAGATGTGCTTAAACTAATTGAGAAAAGAAACAAAAGCTGGAAACACTTTTAAGCTATTGAAAATGATTATGAAAATGGCTAACTCAGGAATTAAGCTAAAATGCACAAAATCAAATTAAGCTAAAAAGCTCAAAAAGCTATTCTAGACTAAGAGCTTATGAGAACTTATGCAACTACTAATAAACCATCTATTTAAGCTATAAAAACAAATACCTTAAGCTAAAATTATCAATTTAAGAATCTACTTAATTTCCTACTGTTTTTGGTGTTTTCAGGTTTTTTAGTGACTTTGACAGCTGAATTAAGCTAGGTAAATAAGCTAGAAAATAAAATGTAAGTCTTAATCTATATTAAGCTATAACTAAACTATAAAATACTAAAAGATAAGCTACTAAATCCTAACATTGCTGGCTTAAATTGGGGCTTAAATATCAGCAGTACTAACTTATGTTAGTACTGCTGGTGCAATTGGCAATACCACAAAGACTAAAAGTGCAGGCTTCCTTAAGGGTTACCACTACTCTATACACTCTCAAATGAGTGTGTTAAAACTAGATTTAAGCACAATCAAAGCCTAGAGTCCCTATCTCAAAAATAAGCCATCTAACTTTAACCCTAAAAGTACCCTGGTGCTGGAGAGATAAAATAAGCCAAAACTTATTGATTTTTGCAAACTAACCTTTAAAATTGCTTTTCCTAATGATTATAAGGAAGAATGAAACTGAATCAACCAAATTCAAGAGCTCACTTTGACTTTTTGAGGTCAAAGTAGCTAAATCCAAACACTCCTTTCAAAATTTGACAGTTTTGATAAAAGATTTAAAAATAAAATCTACTTATCTAAACTATGATCCCAGACATTATTCAGCTTAAATTTAACTTAACAAACATGATTAATCAACTAAACAAATAATAATCAAAGATATACTATATTTTTACTATTTTTGGATTTTTAAAGCTTTTAAAGACAAAAATGAAGGCAACTAGGATCTATAACTAATAAGCTAAAGACAGATTATCTAACTAATCTAATAAACAATTTTAGAGATATCTAAGCACAAATAAGCAAACATTATAAGCAAATAAGCAGATTTAATCTTAGTAAGTAAATAGACAATTATTGAAAACTAGAATAAAAAGGATTAGATGAGGAACTTACAAGAAACCTCTAGCTAAACAAGAGGACCCTATTAGGGCAGCTACAAGCTCCCTAGCTTATTAATAAGCTAGGGTATAAGCTAGAATAAACACAAATAAGCACTAATAAGCTAACTTAATAAGCAAATAAGCAGATCTAGGATATAAAGCAAATAGACAACTATAAAAGCAAGGAAAATAAAGAGAGACTTACTTATTCCTCTAGCTAAACAAGAGGACCATTTAAGGCAGCTATCAACTCCTTCTTATGAATAATCAGGGTATAGGTCCATAGGATCTCTTCCAAATTAAGATCCCATTCAAAAAAAAACTCATAAGTCCACAAGTAAAGGTAAATTAATACTTAAACTGATTTTAAGAATAAAAGTATGATTAAGGAAGTTTAAGCTCTTTTATGAGCTTATAGACTCATTAGAGCTGAATTTGAGCTTATGAGGGCTTATTGAGCTTTAGTTTAATATTTGAGAATTTAAATGAGAGCTTAAAAGTGAGATTTAAAGAGCTTTAAACTGAATTTCATTAATAAAAGATACTGATTACATTACTTAAAAAGAAGATTACAAAACATTTAAGGAAAATTACATTTAAGAAAAATACGAAATTAAGCTAGACTAAAAGCTACTAAAATCTTCCTCTTTGTGTGTGTGAGAGGTGAGGCCTATTTATAGTGCCAAGCTGAAGCTTTTAGGTCTTCTCAGCATCTACACGGTCCAATAGATCCTGTCCATTAATTTCTTTAATGATTGGGAGCTAAATAAGAGCCATTAGATCAAATGTGTGCACTCAAGGATTGCCAAGCTGTCATTCCTTGATGTGACAACTTGTGCTTCTTTTGTGAGAGGATCTAGTGCAAAACCCATGCCCTTGTGTGCTTTCTCCATCTCCACGTGGCTTGAGCTTGAGAGTGAGCTAGTGAGAGCCTTTGATATGACAACTTTGTCCTTGCCATTTCATTGTATAGCCATTGAATTGACCAATATAACCCTTAATTTACATTTACCCTATCGTTTTGACCTAGGGTAATTTTTGAGAAGACGAATGAACAGTAACCCTTTGGCGCCTTTTTTATAACTGAAAGAGGGTAAAACGGGTTTGAACTTTGGTGAGTTGGCAATTTGGGTCCTTGTATTTGGTTTATAAAGGTTTTAGGTATAAGTGGACTTTTATAATTGACAGAAATGGTCCTTGAGGTTTATAAAAAGGGTATTGGGCTAAGGTTTTGGGCTTATGGATCCGGGTGAGGGCTTTTAGGGATTTTCAGGCCCATTAAGGTTTCTTGGGCCCATTAAGGGGTGAGGGGTTATTTTTGGACTTTGGTGAAACTTGGAGGGTGAAAATGGATTATTGTGGGGTTTTGACTTTTATTGGTTGACTTTTTGTTGACCATTTTTGACTGGATTTGACTGAGGCTTGACTTTTCTGGCTTCGGCTTTGAATCTTTGGCTTCTTTTTGTACTCTTCTGATTCTCGTGTCCGTGCTTGCCCGTTTTTGATGGTTTTCTTGTGACTTTTGATATATCCATACCTGCACACACAAAACACAAATACAAGCATATTGTTGCCATTTTTGGTCTGTTTTGGGTTTAATTGGGTTGTTTTAAGCATAAATGGATATGTGTATTCTACACTTATCACTAAGGTCTTCCCTAGCTTCAAAAATCGCGGATCTAACCAAAAATTTAATGTCTATGTTAATTAATGATCATCATATTTGCATACATCTTTTTTTAACAAAATTAACATGATCATATCACATATCGATCCATGATAAATTTGCATGGATTTATCATGGATATTATTAACAATTAACAAAAAAAACTTAAAACCGATCAATTAACAATTAAACATATCAAGTTTTAATCATATAAATTTCATGCAACCTAGAATTCGTCTAATTAATTTTAAAACCAATAAAGATCAAATCTTTAAAGTAAAGATCGAATCTTTATGGATAAAAACGCCCAAAGGGCTTAACAAATTAATCAAGAACCCTAATTTTCTCAAATTTTATAACTTTTGTAATTACAAATTCTACACGATGGCTCGTGATGCCACTGTTGGGATTTAACATCTATTAACCGATTAAAGATCAGGAGTACGCAGCGGAAAACATAGATCACGTATAGAACTTATAATTAACAAAAGGTTAGAAGATGTGTACCTTTTAGCAATAAACGTTACACCGGTCTTCAATATACGCGTATGTATAACACCACGCGTAACCACCAAGATCAAAGTATGATCTCTCTAAGTTTACACACACAATACGTTCTTAGCAAACAAAGATGTATGCTAGTACTAGTAGTGATTTAGCAAACGGACACCGTAGCTTGACGATCAACTAAACCAGAAACCATTGTGGTTTCTTATGTCACACCAAAGAGAAGAGGGGGAGAGATTTAAGGATAATTTTGATCAAAGTACCTAAATCCCTTTATATAGCCCTCTTAACATGGTGAGCAAGTGAACAATCCCACCTCCTTATGGAGGGGGTGTTCGACCGGCAAGGAGGAGAAAGGAAGGAATCGAAAACCTTCCTTTTTCCGAGTTTGCTTATTAGTCCTTATATTTAACATTTAACGACTAATATTATTCACGTTAATAATTTAATATATTTAACGGTCGTTTATTAAATCACCAATTAATATATTACTATAATATATCAAAATCTTTGTTTTACGTATTAACGCGTGCGTCCCCTTAGGTTCGAATAAATAATCCGGACATGTTTTATTTATCGTGTACATAATCCAACATTCTTATCTACTGTATCATGAAACGTGTATGCTCAAAGATTCATTGCATGGTTTGTTGTTGTCACTGCATTATGGGTGATATATTTTTCATTTTTGTATATGTTTAAATGACAGGAAGCAATAACTCATGGATATATGGTTATATTACTATGCTGCAGGCAGGGGCGGATCTATGTGCAAGGTATGGAGGGGGGGGGGGGGGGGTTGCCCCCACTAATTTTTTTTGAATACACAAAGTGTATAGAAAAAAGATTTAATTAGTATAAAAAATGTTCAGTTCCCCTACACAAATTGTAGGAATGCCCTCCATACTCTTGAAGATTATCAAAAATCATAATGCTTAGAAGTGTTAAACCTGTCGGAATATTTAATGGTTGTCTTTATTTACTCGTCGGAATATATGGTAGATGAGGAAATGAGGAAGAAGAGGTAGTGGGTGATTGGAAAATGAAAAAAGTACTTTATGGATACATGACAGCGGTTAAAAATGACAAAATTTTGTATCTATCTACTTCATTAATTATTTACTGGGTACTATATATATTTTAAACTAATGACACAATGCCACAATGGCCCTTCAATTTTATAGTTAAAATAAAATATATAGATATTTAATTACGGGAAGTAAATAACTTTGTTTCTTTTAATCACATCCAACTCGATCCGATCTGACCTGACCCTATTCGATTTATTTTAAGTTACATTAAAAAAATTATGAAATGCCTCTCGCGTTCAAGTTTCCTGGTTCCGCCACTCGCTGCAGGTGACATGCAAGTAATCCATCTTTGTTCATGTTTCAATGAAACTAAGCATATACTGGTTGTGGTTATGTATTTTCGTGTTTACAGAATTTGATAAGTTAGTCGATTATTAAAGGAGCTTATTATCAGGCATGATGAACTGATGTCTGATCCTGTGCAAGTGTGCATCATGTTGATTCTGTATGTTGATTCTTTTAGGCATTGGGAAATAGGCTAGTTTTCTTGTTTTAACGTTTTATAAATCTTACTCCATTTGATTTTGACAAAAAACTTTAAACTGTTTGCAAATCGTCATCCATATAAGTAGGGGTGTTAGTCGGGTCAAGTTGGTTAGGTTTGAGTCAATTTGGGTTGGATCAATTCAGGTACCCAAACTTATTAAGATCTTGGGTTAGTAGGATTCGGGTCTATTTGGGGTCGGGTCCAATCGGGTCACGTCAATTCGGGTTCTGGTCAACCTGAATATGCGTACAACGATTAAAAAAGTTACTTAGTTCAATCAGTTTAGATAAATCATAAAAAATAAAAAAAACCCGTATTCAACCTAAAACCCGACCCTATTTTGTATTCGGATTACTCGGGTTGACCCGAATAATCATATAAAATTATCGACCTGAGTAACCCAATATGAATAGGCTTATGCGGGTTCGGGTTCTGGTTGGGTCATCTTTTTTGACACCGCTACATACAAGTAGTCATGAAAACTACAATAAGCTCTACAATTCGTGGTTGGCAAGGCTAGTTAGCTTATCTGAGCCTAATCTCCGTTGAAATCTATGGTTTTCTTTCATTGTATTCCCTTGGATTTGGTTAGACTCCGTTGAAATCTATGGAGGTGCTTTCTTCAGTTGTGAAGACAACCTCTAAAATTGATCTACTTCCTCCGTCCCATTTTTATTGTCCACGTTTCCCTTTTGGGATGGCCCAATTTAATTGTCCACTACTAAAAATAGATAGGGAAGTTTGATCAAGTTTACTATATTACCCTTGTTTGAAATTATAATTACAAACTTAAAAGAAGACTTTAATTAATTAGTTAAGGGTAAACCTGTCATTCTGTCAAAAAGTTAGAAAGAGAAAGCAGTAATAAATGCACTTTTTTTAAACTGTGTGTTTTTTGTCGGGGGACAATAATTTTAGGACGGAGGGAGTATTTATTAGTAAAATTAGAGAAAGATTAAAAAAAGACTTGAATGAGTTACTTTTTCATCTCATGGCACTATATCAGTATACTTGTAGTTGCTGACATTCTTGATATAACTTTTGACATGCTTATCATAAGTATATTTTGTATACCGTATATCTTAACTTAGCCTCAAATCATTTTCTTTCAACTAATAGCAGTGTTAAAGAGAGTTCAGCCCTTATAAAAGATAGACTTGGTTTTAAGTGCCAAAATCCAAGTCAAAGTATCATTTTGATTTTTTTAAAAGGGCGACATTATATTAAACTAGCAAAAGCTAGAAAACAAAACAATTACATTAAGGAAACTTAAGATTTCTAACCATCATATCCAACTTAGCCGAAACTTAAGATTTCTAGATGAAATCCACAACAACGATTGATGAACAATAGAATCCAAATATTCGCCTTCTTAGGTTTAGAAACTAAAAAGATCAAAGTATTACGAAAGTTCCACATTGACCACATCATCGTAGTTGAAGCCAAATTCAAGAATGAGCCTAGCCTTCTTAATCACTTGACCTTGACAAGAGATAATATAAAGTGTCCTTGGGTTTGTAAAACATTCTCACAATAGGATTGAAGAAGCATATGTTTTATCTTAAACTCATCCACTTGAAACAAACACTCAAACAGTGTTTTGAATAAATAATTGCATACGTATACGGTTTTGTTTAAATCAAATGTGACAAACACAAGGTTGGATGTGTTGGGATATGTACATATCAAAAATTAATATGCGGCCGGAATTATGTGAGCCTATGGGGGCACACGCGTATACCAGAGGATACGTTTATTAATGTAATTAGTATATTTATATTATATTAATTATATTAATATACTTCACGAAATAATTAAACAGTCTTTAATTATAACGTTAGACGTTATATCTAATTAATCTATAATTAACAAGTGAGGGACTTGTTAGTACGAAAACCAAACTCGTGAGGTGTTGGTTATGACCGATCAAATTAAAGAAATATAAGGGAGGAGAGTGTCGATTTATGAAAGTTAAGGAAGTGCTCTAGTCTAACTTGGATAACATGTTTAGAGACTATATAAACCTTTTAAATTCATAAATCAAGGGACACATATTTATCCCTAAAAGTCAATCGACTAAAATATGGGAATTACGCGTACATGATATATTCCATATGTATGCATGTTAGATATTCTATGACATGCATATTCCTTTACCTCCTTATTTAGACGATTGGTATTAAATCTTCTTGCGAGATTCGGTCGTGTGACGCCAAGAACCAAAACAGGAACATCGTGTTTGGTTGTTTTATTCGTGAAGAAAGTACTAGCATCCTAGCGTATCTCGGTGACGTGTAGTGTGAGCATACCATAGAGTTTATCTACTTTGGTAACTTGTTTGGTTTTCACGTGGTATTTATATTATACACACACATATATTTAAGATGGTGTATTTGTTAATTGCTAAAAGGTACGCTTTTTAATCCCTTTGTTAATTACATATTCTATACGTTTTTGTGGTATATCTTATATCATAACACGGGTTCGATTCTTGGATCAGGCTAGTTTTTAGAGAGAGAAACACTAGAGAATGGTAGGGACTTAGATGGCACTGTGGTAACTTAGGCAATAATATTCAGGTAATAATCTGGATAGCATTACAGTTTTTTAAAACAAAACTACTTGAGTCCGTAGTATTAACATAAGCATGAATTCCAACCCCTAGAGTTTATAAAACAAGGAGATAGAAATGGGGGCTATGAACTCACAAAGTATTGAAAGGTAATTGTACTGTAGTAAAATATACAAGTTTGTAAAAGAGCATGTATTCCCCTCGCGGATTTATAAAAAAATTATACAAGATGGATATGCTGGAGAGAGGACTATTGAACTCACTTAGATGTGAAGGTGATGAAATAATCAGGTAATGGCAGAAAATGTATCACGGAAATATCCGAAAGCAACCTAAGTAAATATGGGTCGTATCAGTTGTCAAGTACTTTAATTAATAACATTGAATATAATCTTATAGTTGTTATATCGTACTATCGTTCGGGCTATCATAATTAAAGAGGTCATGACATGACGTACGAGGAGTTAGGACACTTTAAATCGTAAATCCAACAACTCGTCGATACGCCATCCGAAGAGGCCTCATTATGAAACTCCCTAGTATTATAGCACTTTGATAACAACGTAATATTCTATATAGCATAATCACCGACTAATCGTTTTGAGTGAAAACATATTTATAATTGTAAAACATTTATAAATATCTTAATAATGTAATTATAGTTATTCCTGGTAGGGTATTAATTACTCCTGGTAGTTATAGTTATTACTGCTGGTAGTATATTAGTTACTCCTGGTAGTGTATCAGTTACTTCTGGTAGTGTTGTAGTTACTCCTAGTAGTTATAGTTATTACTGCTGGTAGTATATTAGTTACTCCTGGTAGTGTATCAGTTACTCCTGGTAGTGTTGTAGTTACTCCTGGTAGTGTTGTAGTTACTCCTGGTAGTTATAGTTATTACTACTGGTAGTATATTAGTTACTCCTGGTAGTTATAGTTACTCCTGGTAGTGTTGTAGTTACTCCTGGTAGTTATAGTTATTACTACTGGTAGTATATTAGTTTATTTTCTAAGTCTGACCCGACTATAATGACCCACTAAATCACATTTTCATGACTCGGGTTCTAAAGAGAATTTATGCGAAACGATATTTTGAACAACTTTCCAGTTCTGTCCGAGACCCGAAACTCGACCGAAATGGGCGAAAAAGCACTCGCATCAGATCTGATGCAGTGTATTAATTACCAAAAAGCCAGATTTTGCCCCCGCCTTACGACCCGTTATCACTCGCTTTTATACTTAAAGAACCTCGCGGGGAAGTAAAACGACCTTCCAAACGACTTTCATGTTTCGGCCGAAGGCCGAAACGGACTCGAAAGTGCCGCAAATACCATCTTAAAATCCTGACAGAAACCACTAACTTAACAAATGCTGGATTTTTATACCTCGAATATATACCTCGTTTTCGCTCTAACTTTTTCGTTATAAATCCGTTTGACAAGTTTCTTACCTTTTCGGAATCGTCGTGAATCATACTACTTTATAAAAACATAAAATAATGTGTTATATATACGAATTTTAGACATAATCTTTGAGTGACCTTGTTGAATCCATTTTTAACCTTGCTTTTATACATTACTACTTTTGTAGTTAATCATTTTTACACTAACTTAATATGTTACAATACTTTCTCATCTCTTTTATCATAATATTAACAATATCTCAACATATATAATAGTGTGCAAAATAATCATTACAAGTAAAAACTCCATTTATATGGTAAAAATTCTACATGGTGATTCAAGCTACAATAGAACTAACATATGCATAAAATGAACATTGAAAGAACATAAAGGGTTCTAGATAACCTTATGGTGTATGATGATGATGAACAAAGTAATCTAAACCCGTGTTTAGATAGAAATCCAAAGCTTGTACAAAGAAAACCCTTGTTTTCTTCAATAAAATCCCTAGCTTCCTTTTCTTGATTATTACTTGCAAATGGTGATTCAATGGTTGGAAACACCTTAGAATGACTTGTAATGGATGTGTATAGAAGGGTATAGGTTGAATAAAATTTTGTATGGATTGCTTATAGGGGGTGTTTGAGCCGTGGGTTTGTATGTGTGACAAAGGGAGTATTGGGTTTTCAAGGGGACAAGAAAGGAGGGAAACAAGGGCTTAAATGCCTTGGTCTCTTGGTTCCTCCTAATGGGAATCATCCCATGATTTCAAGGGTGATGTTCCTAGCTTATTTTCTTTTATATAATGTGTATATTTACTTGTTTATTATAAAGACAGTGTTAATGTAAAGTTTTATAAAATGTAAAGTGTAGTTTTTATATAAAAGTGTACTTTGTAAAGTCTTGGTATTTTGTAAAGTATTTGTTATCTTGAGAATACTTATGAGTGAGGTTAAATTATAAATACACATGCATAAGTTTTAAGTGACTTTGATATAAAACGTAAGTATTGTTGAATGCGTACAGATAATTTTTAGGTTCCGGAAAACCTAAATGTCATTTATCGCGAAACGTAAACTACTTCACGTAACCGATAAAGAACTTGTGAAACGTTTAATAATTATTCTCAAAATAATTGCTTAACCTGATTGACGAAACTTTATTGTTTGGCGTCCGTTACTTAAATGTTGATTTTTGAGCTTACGCGATTTTAACTATGAAATAAGGAATTAAAAGTAAACTGCGTACGAGATAGAACAAAAAAATTAAATAGTGAAACTAATGACAAAAAAAAAAAAACAAATAAAAAAAAAATTAGTAAAATAGATGATGTCGTAAAAGACCTGAAAATATGAAATGTTACAGTCTCCTCCGGTTAAAAGAGCCTTGTCCTCAAGGCTCAGGTTGCAACACCTGAAGAAGGTATGGGTTCAGAGAAAAGATTCGAATATTTCTTTCAGAATTGGTCTTGATGAAGAGGTGTAGGTTTTAAGGTGACTACTCTTAGCATGACATGGTTCTTCTTAGAATCATAGGAAATCATCTATGCACCAAATAAACATAGGTGAGTAGGCATGTAATACTGAGGCAACGATGCAATGCTCATTTTCGTCAAAATAGTGTGATGTATGGAATGTATCAAATAGTTTTATAACGTAATGAAATAGTCAATAAAGTGAACGTGAAGTAGCTCATAGGGTGACAACAAAATGGTTTATAGGTAGACATCGAGATTGTTTGTAAAGCGATAGGTCATAACAAGTATAAAGAATATCCGAACAAACGCATAAGTAGTCAAAGAAGATGAATGTAAATAATTATTCAATCAACAAAATGAACGTAAAGAGTCGTGTTCTAAAGGTAGGTGCTCCAAAGTGACACGTATGAGGTGACAAGTTAATTGTCGTACTCCAACCAACTGGAAGACTTAAAACGACGGATCACTAAACAAAATATGCGATTCAAAAGCATAAGAAGAGTGTTCCAACTCGGAGTCGAATGGTAAAATAACTAGTGAAATTTACAAACTATGCGAAATTTCGATACACAAAAGGGAATAAAGTAAAGTCGCGTAAATGGTGGAAGTTAATCGTAAGAGATCAAGAAGAAATTAGCCCATATGTATAGGTATCCTTATATAATACCAGCATTGACGCTCAAGGGAGTAAAATGAGAAATCAGGATTGTACACAAAAACTGAATGATCATATTTATATAACAAGACGGATATACAAGTAAAAAAATAGGACGTATATGATAGACATAAGAGAGCGAAATCATAGTCAAGTATTAAATGCTTGTTACCCATGTAATAGAAGTAGAGATGCAAAAGAGAGCATATAAGTTACCTGGGAGCAAGCGCGTGCGGATATCGGATAAAACAAGGAGAGACTCTAAATTATTGAACAAACATGGTCATAGTCTAGGTTTTGAAAACGACCTAGTTCTCTATAACTAGTGGCTCTGATACCAATCTGTAACACCCCCAAAATCTGATATGCAGCGGAATGGAAACAATGGGGTGCTACGTCAAAGTACAACAATCAAGATATAGGAAACGACCTAAAAATGGCGTTTTAAACAAGAACATTCGATGCATTAACAAGCAAAATCAAGTTTATACATTAGGTCCCAGAAGTATTGACAAAGAAAAGACATACTACAAAGTCTTTAAACAAAAGCTTAATACTCCAAAAGACGACAATAAGTTTTCATAGATAAAGTTGCTCGAATTAATTAAAACACAGAATCCGTTTTCATCGATATCCATCACGGCTCCCATCCAAGCTTATATCTGAGGACCTGAAATTAAACATGCTAAAGGTCAACACAAAGGTTGAGTAATTGCATAGGTTTAATAAGATAAAAGAGATGACCACCAAAGATTTTAAGTAATGGAGGGACTAGAGTACATATTCCGAAGTCCAAAAACATGTATTATTGCACTAAGCTCATGACCCCGAAGCCTTAACTGTTTTTGCCCCAAGTGGGTAGGGTGTCTGCCAAAACAGCCTACAAGTTCATTCTCAATGTTAAAATGCACCATGATCAACTTGTGACCAGAAATTCAAGGTGGTGATTAGTTTAGACCCAGATAATCTATCCACAACACTAGCGCTCACTATAATAGTAATTGACGGTTCATGATATTAGGGGACTAAGATGGCACAGGGTAGACTTATGCAATAATATGCAGAGTAATAATCTGGATGCCATACCGTTTAAAACATAACACTTTTGTCTGTATAAAAAACAAGCATGTAAATTCCGCCCCGTAGAGTTTATAAAACAACGGAGATAGAAATGGGGCTATGAACTCACCTAGGAGTGAAGTATGAAATAATCAGAGTAAAAGGCAGAAAACCTTATCACGAAATATCCGAACGCAACTAAGTAAATATGGTCGTATAAGTACCAAGTACTTTAATAATAACATAAAATATAATCTTAATAGTATGTTAAGTCGGTACTATCGTTCGGCTATCATAATTAAATAGGTCATACATGACGTAAAGAGGGAAGTTTAGACACTTTAAATCGTAAATCCAACAACTCGTCGATACGCCATCCGTAGAGGCCTCATTATGAAACTCCCTAGTATTATAGCACTTTGATAACCACGTAATATTCTATATAGCATAATCACCGACTAATCGTTTTAGTAAAAACATATTTATAATTGTAAAACATTTATAAATATCTGGATAATGTAATTATAGTTATTCCTGGTAGAGTATTAGTTCCTCCTGGTAGTGTAGTAGTTCCTACTGGTAGTGTAGTAGTTCCTACTGGTAGTGTAGTAGTTCCTACTGGTAGTGTAGTAGTTCCTACTGTATATTTATTTTTTTTTGTTTTTGTTTGTTGTTTTTTTTTTGTTGTTTTTTTTTTTATTTGTTTGTTTTTTTTTTTTGTTGTGTTTTTTGTTTTTTTGTTGGTTTTTTTTTTTTTTTTTTTTGTTTTTTTTTGTGTTGTTTTTTTTGGTTTTTTTTTTTTTTTTTTGTTTTTTTTTTTTTTTGTTGGTTTTATTTTTGTTTTTTTTTTTTTTTTTTTTTTTTTTTTTTTTTGATTTTTGTTTTTTTTTGTTTTATATGTTAATTTAATTTCTAATCTGACCTGACCTATAATGACCCACTAAATCACTTTTCTGACTCGGTTTCTAAAGAGAATTTATGCGAAACGACATTTATGAACAACTTCCAGTTCTGACCGAGACCCGAAAACTCGACCGAAATAGCGAAAAAGTACTCTGCTCAATCTGAAGCAGTGTATAAAGTACCAAAAAGCCAGATTTTGCCCCCGCCTTACGACCCCCCCCGTTGTTTTATCACTCGCTTTTTAGACTTAAAGAACCCGGGGGAAGTAAAACGACCTTCCGAACGACTTTTATGTTTCGGCCGAAGGCCGAAACGGACTCGAAAGTACCGCAAATAGCATCTTAAAATTCTGACAGAAACCACTAACTTAACAAAAGCTGGATTTTTATACCTCGAATATATACCTCGTTTTCGCTCTAACTTTTTCGTTATAAATCCGTTTGACAAGTTTCTTATCATTTTGGAATCGTCATGAGACGTATTATCATTATATTTTGTCCAAACTCCACTGTATGAATATCGGAGTTAAAACTGCCCCTAAGGAGGGGGGGGGGGGGGGGGAGGGGGGGGGGGGGGGGGGGGGGGGGGGGGGGGGGGGGGGGTTATGTGTATAACTTTATAAAAACCTTGTTTTATGTATTAAAAAGTCCTTAGTGGTGATTTAGCCATATATAGCATATAACACATAAAATAATGATAATAAAAAGTATAAAGGAAATAAGAAGACCTTAGGGATGATGTATGAGATGAGATATGAACGCTAAACCCGTGTTTAGACTTAAAACCCAAGCTTTCAAGCTTATAAACCTTAGATTAGGTTTGAAATCCTAATCTTTCCTTTTCTTCCTTAATCCTTGCAAATGAAGAACAATGCTGAAAACGCTTAGTTGCTTAGGATTGAAGTGGTAATAGGCTTGTATAGATTGTAAAAAATTTTGTATGATTTGTTTAGAGGCTTAATGAGCCGTGGGTTTTTTTGGCTAAGAAAATGAGAGAAAGAAAATGAGTTTCATAAGTAGAAAGATGTATGAAACTTTACATACACATGCATGTATTTATAGGAAAAGGTTACTAGATATTTTAGTTAGCCAAGTTTGACTAGAAAAATCAAGGGGGAAGGGGGTTTGACCGTGGGTTTTCAAGGGGACAAGAAAGGAGGGAACAAGGGCTGTAAAGCCATTTAGTTTTTTTCGTTTTTTTTTTTTGGTCGCTTGGTTCCTCCTAATGGAATCATCCCATGATTTTAAGGGTGATGTTCCTAGCTATAATTTCTTTATATAATGTTGTAATTTACTTGTGTAATTATAAAAGAAAGTGTAAGTAAAGTTTTATAAAATGTAAAGTGTAGTTTTTATATAAAAGTGTACTTTGTAAAGTCTTGGTATTTGTAAAGTATTTGTTATCTTGAGAATACTTATGAGATGGGTATATATATATATACATATGCATAAAGTTTTATGATCTTTGTATATAAACGTAAGTATTTGTTGAAGCGTACGATAATTTTTAGGGTTCCGGGAAAACCTAATTGTCATTTATCGCGAAACGTAAACACTTTCACGTATCCGATAAAGTAACTTGTGAAACGTTAATAATTATTCTCAAAATAATTGCTTAACCCTTGATTGACAAAAACTTTAATTCGTTTGGTGTCCGTTTGCGTTGATTGTTGATTTTTTTTAGTTTACGCGATTTAACTATATATTAAGAATTAAAAGTAAACGCGTACGAGAAAGAAAAAAAATTAGTGAAATAATGACGAAATAAATGACGTCATAAAATGACCTGAAAATACGAAATGTTACAGTCTCCTCCGGTTAGAAGAGCCTTGTCCTCAAGGCTCAGGTTGCAACACCTGAAGAAGGTACGGGTTCAGAGAAAAGATTCGGATATTTCTTCCGGAATTGGTCTTGATGAAGAGGTGTAGGTTTTAAGGTGACTACTCTCAGCATGACATGGTCTTTCCCGAATGCATAGGTAATCAGTCTATGCACCAAATATACATAGGTGATTAGGCTATGTATATTTGAGGGCCAACGATGCAATGCTCATTTTCGTCAAAATAGTGTGGTGTATGAAATGTATCAAATAGTTTTATAACGAAATGAAATAGTCAATAAAGTAAACGTGAAGTAGCTCATAGGGTGACAACAAAATGGTTTATAGGTTGACATCGAGATTGTTTGTAAAGCGATAGGTCATAACAAGTATAAAGAATATCCGAACAAACGCATAAGTAGTCAAAGAAGATGAATGTAAATAATTATTCAATCAACAAAATGAACGTAAAGAGTCGTGTTCTAAAGGTAGGTGCTCCAAAGTGACACGTATGAGGTGATAAGTTAATTGTCGTACTCCAACCAACTGGAAGACTTAAAACGACGGATCACTAAACAAAATATGCGATTCAAAAGCATAAGAAGAGTATTCCAACTCGGAGTCGAATGGTAAAGTAACTAGTGGAATTTACAAAATATGCCGAATTTTTGATATCATCAAAAGGAGAAACGTAAAGTCGCGTAAATGGTGAAGTTAATCGTAAGAGATCAAGAAGAAATTAGCCCATAAGTATAGGTATCCATATATAATACCAGCATTGACGCTCAAAGGAGTAAAATGAGAAATCAGGATGTACACAAAAATCAGAATGATCAATATTTATATAACAGACGGATATAAGGTAAATAATAGGACGTTATATGATAGACGTAAGAGAGCGAAATCATAGTCAAGTATTAAATGCTCGTTACCCATGTAATAGAAGTAGAGATGCAAAAGAGAGCATATAAGTTACCTGGGAGCAAGCGCGTGCGGATATCGGATAAAACAAGGAGAGACTCTAAATTTTGAAAAACATGGTCATAGTCTAGGTTTTGAAAACGACCTAGTTCTCTATGACTTCAGCTCTGATACCAATCTGTAACACCCCCAAAATCTGATATGCAGCGGAATGGTAACATTGGGGTGCTACGTCAAAGTACAACAATCAAGATATAGGAAACGACCTAAAAATGGCGTTTTAAACAAGAACATTCGATGCATTATAGCAAAATCAGAGTTTATACATTAGGTCCCATAAGTTTTGAAAAGAAAAGACATACTACATAAGTTCTTTAAACAAAAGCTTAATAATCCCAAAAGACGACATAAGTTTTTATAGATAAAGTTGCATCGAATTTAATTAAAACACAGAATCCGTTTTCATCGATATCCATCACGGCTCCCATCCAAGCTTATATCTGAGGACCTGAAATTAAACATGCTAAAGGTCAACACAAAGGTTGAGTGAATTCATAGGTTTATAAGTAAAAGTGTGGACCACAAGATTTAAGTAATGGAGGACTAAGTACATATTCCGAAGTCCAAAAACATGTATTATTGCACTAAGCTCATGACCCCGAAGCCTTAACTGTTTTTGCCCCAAGTGGGTAGGGTGTCTGCCAAAACAACCTACAAGTTATTCTCCAATGTTAAATGCACCATGGTCAACTTGTGACCAGAAATTCAAGTGAGGATTGTTAGTCCTGATAGATCTATCCACAACACTAGCCTCACAATAGTGGTAATTGACGGTTCATGATATGGTAGGGACTTAGATGGCACTGTGTAGACTTATGCAATACAGATGCAGTGTAAAAGCTTGGGAATAGATACATTTTAAAACAAACACAACTTGTGTCCGTAGTAAAACAAGCATGTAATTCCACCCCGTAGAGTTTATAAAACAAGGAGATAGAAATGGGGGCTATGAACTCACCTTAGGAGTGAAGTGATGAAATAATCAGGTAAATGGCAGAAAACGTATCACGGAAATATCCGAAAGCAACCTAAGTAAATATGGGTCGTATAAGTACCAAGTACTTTAATTAATAACATTGAATATAATCTTATAGTTGTTATATCGTACTATCGTTCGGGCTATCATAATTAAAGAGGTCATGACATGACGTACGAGGAGTTAGGACACTTTAAATCGTAAATCCAACAACTCGTCGATACGCCATCCGAAGAGGCCTCATTATGAAACTCCCTAGTATTATAGCACTTTGATAACCACGTAATATTCTATATAGCATAATCACCGACTAATCGTTTTAGTAAAAACATATTTATAATTGTAAAACATTTATAAATATCTGGATAATGTAATTATAGTTATTCCTGGTAGAGTATTAGTTCCTCCTGGTAGTGTAGTAGTTCCTCCTGGTAGTGTAGTAGTTCCTACTGGTAGTGTTATTACTACTGGTAGTATATTAGTTACTCCTGGTAGTGTTATAGTTTATTTTCTAAGTCTGACCCGACTATAATGACCCACTAAATCACATTTTCATGACTCGGGTTCTAAAGAGAATTTATGCGAAACGATATTTTGAACAACTTTCCAGTTCTGTCCGAGACCCGAAACTCGACCGAAATGGGCGAAAAAGCACTCGCATCAGATCTGATGCAGTGTATTAATTACCAAAAAGCCAGATTTTGCCCCCGCCTTACGACCCGTTATCACTCGCTTTTAGACTTAAAGAACCTCGCGGGGAAGTAAAACGACCTTCCGAACGACTTTCATGTTTCGGCCGAAGGCCGAAACGGACTCGAAAGTGCCGCAAATACCATCTTAAAATCCTGACAGAAACCACTAACTTAACAAATGCTGGATTTTTATACCTCGAATATATACCTCGTTTTCGCTCTAACTTTTTCGTTATAAATCCGTTTGACAAGTTTCTTACCTTTTCGGAATCGTCGTGAATCATACTACTTTATAAAAATATAAAATAATGTGTTATATATACGAATTTTGGACAGAATCTTTGAGTGACCTTGTTGAATCCATTTTTAACCTTGCTTTTATACCTTACTACTTTTGTAGTTAATCATTTTTACACCAACTTAATATGGTACAATACTTTCTCATCCCTTTTAACATGATATTAGCAATATCTCAACATATATAATAGTGTGCAAAATGATCATTACAAGTAAAAACTCCATTTACATGTTAAAAATCCTACATGGTGATTCAAGCTACAATAGAACTAACATATGCATAAAATGAATATTGAAAGAACATAAAGGGTTCTAGATGACCTTATGGTGTATGATGATGATGATCAATGTAATCTAAACCCTTGTTTAGATAAAAATCCAAAGCTTGCACCAAAGAAAACCCTAGTTTTCTTAAATAAACCTTAGCTTCCTTTTTCTTGATTAAAGCTCGAATATGGTTAACCAATGCTTGGAACCATCTTAGGATACGTTAGGAATGATGTGTATATATGTGTATGGTTTTGTAAAATCAAAGTGTGAATTATTTTGGAGAGGCTTTTTGAGCCGTGGGTTGGATGAGAGAAAGAGAGAGGATTTTGAGTTTTTACTAAGTGTTTATGCATGTATATGATAACTCTTATTAGTTACTTGCAATATATGGGAAGTTTTGGTCAAAAAGGTGCAATAGTGTTCAAAGAGACAAGTTTCATGGTATTAAGGAAGAATATTGGTCAAGTGAAACATAGCATGGCTTGGTTTAATGCAAGGTTGATGTACATGCCAACTTGCATGAAAAATGAGTTCTCTTATCTAAATTGTTGTTGTTGCCGTTTGATATGTAGAAGCAAAAAGGCTTCTAGAAGTCTTTTGTTACTTGACAAATTATCTAGTATCATATTATACTAGTTACAACTTGTATTTTACAAATAAATGATATCAACTTGCATGAAATTGTGTATTGTTTTATTTCCTAGTATACAAAGTGACTAGAAATATTTACTTGGCTAAAGTTTAATAACTTTAGGTATTGGGTACAATCGTGGGTATTTGTTGAAGCGTAGATAAATTAACGTGCTTCCGGTTACGCCTAGACGTACTTTATCGCAAAACGTAATAATTTTACGTAACCAATAAAAATGAATGAACAATGTCAATAATTATTCTCAAAATAATTATTCAACGCTTAATTGATGTAAACCTTTAACCGTTTGATGCCCGTTTACATTGATTGATCATTTTTAGCTTACGCGATTTAACCTAACAATTACGATTAAAAGCAAACGCGTACAATACTAAAAATACATAACGGATTTGTCGACATCAATGACCCTAAAACACGGGGTGTTATAGACTTCCCCCGTTAAGTGAGCCTTGTCCTCAAGGCTTACGATGCAGCACTTGACGACGGTGCGGTCTTGGTGAAGAGATGTGGGTATTTCTTCTTGAATTGGTCTTCACGTTCCCACGTGAACTCAGGACCTCTCTTGGAGTTCCATCGAACCTTGATTAATGGAATGCGGCTTCACTTTAACCGCTTGACTTCTCTATCTATGATTTCTACAGGTTCCTCCACAATCTGGAGCTTGGCACCAATATGAAGTCCATCTATCGGAATGACTAATGGGTCGTCGGAAGGAGGAGTGGTTTGATAACGACCTTTTATGGGACTGCTAATTTCCAAGTAGTCAAAAGACCACTTGTTAGAGTATGAGCAGTGACCTTTTAAAGGAATCCCCAAAATATGACCGAACTCTTCGAGAGTGAAGGAAAATGGTTGATTTTTAATGACAAAATTGACAACGAAGTGACCCTCAGAGTTATAGTTAAACTTAAGTTGACTATAAAACTCAAGACTAAAACACGGAATGATCTTCTCATTTATTTTCAAAAGAGACTCGAACCCGATAGAATCAAACTTGGCATTGATGTACTTTATATTTTCAAAGTTTTGACTTACAACCCGACCCTCATGAAAGTATCGTTTTTCAAGAAGTTTAAGTGTGTTTTGAAGTGGTTGATCAAATTCATTTGATATGATTGGAATGTAGTTACGAGTGTTTTGGTGATCTAGTCCGATGATGCAAGGCATTGTCACCTAAAATAAAAGTAATTCCATGTTTTATTAATATGAAATTATAATGTTAACAAGAATGTGTGCCTAGTGTGTGCCTACATGTAACAAATGTGGAGTTGCGGCTAACTCGACTCTAAAAATAAAAACCTATGAGTTAACCCAAATGCTCCTTAGTTTAATTTTGCTCATCCAAACATGTCAAAAAATACATATGAATTATGTATCTCGAATTTTGTTTATTAGATCATTATGCATGTATGCAACAATGTATTTTAGGATGTATTAACAATGCATAAAAGCATTTTTATGGTAATCCGAACGTGAGTAATTTTGAAATAAAATTGGGGTTTTGTGCGAAACAATCCTATTTGAACAAAACACATTCAATTATTGCGAATCCTATGTCTACGGGAAGCATATTAGTTATACATTGTGTTATTAAAGTTAATTTGCACACAAGCATAAGAAAATGAAAATCCCCCCATTTTCGAATTTTTTGTTCAATGTTGAAAGAATTATGCATTAAAAACGTTATTAATATTTTTTGACCTCTCTATGTTTTAATAATCACAAAATGTAAAAACGATCAATGTAAAATTAAACGGTAAATCATGTAATTAGTTAGTAATTTTCATTTCAAATATCTTAATAACTTATAAAGGTATGAATAAATAAATGCTTAATGCATTTTATGATCAAAGGAATTTTTATTCAACCTCGTATTTTTTATAAAAATGTTACAAACATTTTTATAACTTTTACAAAATATTTTTACATTAAAAAAATGTTTTATTCAAAATAAATATTTTGAATTCAAATTTTCTACCTAAAAACGGCTAGAAATGTTTTAGAAAACACCTCCCTTGGAAAAGATAAAAAAGGGAGCGTCTTGGCCTGGGCGGCCCCCTAAAAATATAAGGGCGGCCCCCTTAGTGATAAGGGGGCCGCCACATGAGCTAAGGGGGCCGGCCAAACAAAAAGCTCTCAGTTTTGCCTATAAATACTGGACTGTTCTCTACTGATTTTCTCACCTCTTGCACACACATTCTTTCTGTTCTAATCACGTTATATTTCTTTCTTTCCTATTGATATTAAATCATAAGCCTTTGTTTTCCAGTGATCAAGCTTATATCCTCAAGTGCAAAGAGAGAGAATACTTTCTACCATCAAGTGACGAAGTATTATAGCTTAGTGTTGTGTTCTTCTGTAACATTGTTTCAATTGTTTATATCTTGTAAATTATTTATGTACTTTTTTTTTGTGAAGGTTGTGTATAGTTGGTTTTGATATGTGGTGATCATAGGAAGGTTAGTTAGATCGTGGTGATCATAGGAAGTTTAGTTAGATCATGGTGATCGTAAAGAGTTTAGATAGATCGTGGTGATCGTGTTAGTGTCTTGGTGAAGTGAAGTCTTGATAGTGCGGTTAGTATTTTAGTCCTCAAAATACAAAAGGTGTGGTAGATTGGTTTTAGATAGGATTAGAACTCGACATTTGACTTAGTGTCGGAAATCGGTGTAAGCTTAGTTGTGTACGGTTTTCTCCGCCTAAAGGGAGCTTGTTGACACAGTGAAGAAAACTCTCGAGTTTGGTGCTCGGGGAGCGGAGTAGGGCGAAGAGGTGCTTCGTTACCGAACCACTATAAATCATTGTGTTGTGGTTTGATCTTTCTAACTCTCATCTCTTGTCTTGCATATTTATTTCATATCTTGTTATCACTTATTTATTTAGTTGTATTGTTCATATTGTGCACATATTGAATTCACATAAAGTCGAATGTAAGTTTTTATAAACAAACCATGCACTAAATAAAAAAGGGGTAAACTATTCAACCCCCTTCTAGTTTTCCACAATTGGTATCAGGAGCCACGTCAAACAAGATTTTTAAAATAAATTGTATTTTAAAACTTGAATCGATCTATGAAATCAAAAAAATATTTAGAAGGGCAATCTATGCAAAGACCACCACTATTTGAAGTGATGGATGTATTTATTGAAAAAATAGATTTGAAACTTATGTGTAATCAAAAGGGATCTACGATCTTTGGCATATTTATTTACCCTATGGTGATTTTCTCCTATTTAAAACCCCGGAAACTTAATAAAAGGATGAAATTGTTACCATTTGAAAAACAAAGCGGATGTTCTTAATAAGAGACTTGCTATAAATTATGAACTAAAATGGTAATTTTATATTCTTTGGCACGTAAGAATACGAAAGAATTTTTATGTGTAAAACCGCAAAAGAAATTTGGGATACTTTATTAATCACACACCAAGGTAATAGTCAAGTCAAAAATAACAAAATAGATCTTATTGTTCAACAATATGAACAATTTACGATTCTGGAAGAAGAGTCGATAGATAATGCTTTTGCTAGATCTATAACTATTATTACTAGTCTAAAAGCACTTGATGAAGGTTTTTCTAGCAAGAACTGTGTTAGGAAATTTCTTAGGGCACTTCATCCGAAATGGCGCGCAAAGGTTACGGCTATTGAAGAGTCGAAAGATTTGACATCATTATCACTTGACGAACTTATTGGAAACTTGAAAGTTTATGAAGTGATAATTAAGAAAGAATTCCGTAATGGTCAAGGACAAAGAGAAAATGTAGATCTCTGCGTTGAACGGCCTAAAGGGAAATCTAGTGATGAAGATAGCTCGGAACTTCCGAATAGTGAAAGACGAAGAATAATGACCATGTCCATAAAAGAATTCAAGAAAATTCTTCAGATTACGAGTAGGAAAGATTCGCCAAGGACAACCACGTGATGAATGGTAATTCGTTCCGACAGAAGAAGAGATGACAAAAATGGTAATAGCGAAAGAAAATGCTTTAGATGTGGAGATCCAAAACATCTCATTGGAGAATGTCCAATGTTACTAAGAAGCAAAAACCAAAAGGCTTTTGTTGGAGGAACATGGAGCGATAACGGAGAAGATGAGGAAGAAAAGACTAATGAAGAAACTTGTCTTGTGGCTCAAGCATCAAATGAGATATGCTTGGAAATTAATTTGGAGGTCGACGAATGGATTAAGGATAGTGGGTGCTCAAAACACATGACGGGAAACCGGAAGCTATTTTCGACATATCAAGCATACAACGGAGGTAACGTTATCTTTGGAAGTAACTGCGTATTTTGGTAACATCTTAGTGAAGGTATGATCTCTTCCATGACTCTCTTAATTATTGAAATGTTGTTCACGTAGTTAATATAAATTTAACTTACTTTACGTATCGGTCAAATATGTGATAATCAGTGCAAAGTAATAGTTTCATCGAACATGATAGCGAAAATAATTAATGACGAAAGTCATAGGAGAGGAATTAGAAAAAAGGGGATATATATGATGTAAACTAGGAAAGAAAACCGGAAGATAAAAATACGTCTTTACAAACCTTAGATATGAAAATTCTACTTTACTTTATGGCATAGGAGATTAGGTCACGCAAATATGCAATTAATTCAATCGCTAGCGTCTAAGGAGTTGGTTAGGAATCTACCTAAGCTTAAATATGACCGACATTTTTGTGACGCTTGTAAAATTGGAAAGCAAACTCATGCTAGTCACAAGGCCAAAAATATAGTATCAACAACTAGATGTTTAAAATTATTACACATGGACTTATTTGGCCCTTCCGCCAACTCGATTTACATGGACTAGATTTTTAGGAAATAAAACTGAATCTTTCGAAGAGTTTGAAATATTTAGTAAAATGATTCAAAATAAATTAGGATGTCTCATAGTATCAATTAGAATGGATCATGGTCGAGAATTTGATAATGAAGAACAATTTGGAAACTATTGTGACTTATATGGGATATCTCATAATTTCTCCACTCCTCGTACTTCACAATCAATTGGGGTAGTAGAAAGAAAGAATCGCACTCTACAAGAAATGATTAGGACTATGTTGAATGAACAATCCATTCCACAAACTTTTGGTGTAACGCGGTCGATACATCAACCTATATAATTAATAGAATTTCCATTAGACATATTTTAGGAAAAACCCCATACGAGTTGTTAAGAGGTAGAAAACCAAACCTTAGCTATTTCAAAGTATTTGGAAGCAAATTCTTCATTCTTAATACAAAAGATTATCTCACCAAGTTCGACCCAAAGTCGTACGAAGGTGTTTTCCTAGGATATTCACAAAATAAAAGCTTATATAATTCTTAACAAACAAACAATGAAAGTCGAAGAATCCTTAAATGTGAATATTCGATGAAACTCCTCCCCCGCATAAAACATCACCATTGGAGGATGATGATTTAGTCAAAAAAGAAGCTATTGACGTTAATAAAACAAGACACTTAGGCAATGATCTCGAAGATAAATCTTTAGAAAATAATGAAATCATAAACATTAAAGAATCTAAAAGTCATCTACTAGATAATGTTATTGGCGACCTAAATCAAAGAACTCTTAGATCACAAGCTCAAGACAAAAGTAATTTTTTTTGTTTTCTTTCAACAATAGAACCTAAAAATATAAATAAAGCTTTAAAAGATGAAAGTTAGGTAATGGCCATGCAAAAAGAATTAAACCAACTTATATCAAATGATGTTTGTAAATTAGTCCCTAATCCTATAGATATGACCATTATTGGAACTAAATAGGTATATAGGAATAAGCTTGATCCACCCTTTTTAATACATATAAATATATATAATATATTAATACGTAATAATAAGGAAGATATCAATAATAATATAGTATAGTATTTCCGTCGGGTTCTAGATAAACGCTTTTAACCAAAGCAATCTCAAAAACCTCCCGGGTCGTTTCCTCGGCGAGAGGTAAATGGAAATCTACGTTCAAGTTGTAAATCGAGCTTGATTGTCACTTAAGTTTTTAAATAACCCTAAAAATGCAAACTCTAGTTTCTAAACCTTCTCAAAAATGAATAAAATGAAATTTTCTAAAAAGGAATTATATTTTTTTGACCTTTTTAATAATTTTTATATGAATTAAAATCCTATTTAATCTATTAAAATTCTAGAAAATGAAAATTAATACTAAATAATTTCAAAAAATGATTTGCTAACTTAGAATTGGTCTAAATATGTAATAACTAAGAAAACTATTTTTAACTACTTTATATAACTTAAAACTAATTTCTAAACTTAAATTAAAAAGCTAAAAATGAAATTTAAAATCTAAAAATGATGAAAATGATTTTAAACTTTGTAAACTCAAAATATTATTTCTTAAAAAATAAAAAACTATTTTTTTGTAATTTTCTGAATTAATTTACTAATTTTAAATGACTTTTAAAAAATTTCGAAAAAGAAAATTAATTAAAAATATTAAACAACTAAGGAAAAATCTGAAAAATTGCATAAAAGCCCTAAATGGTATAAAGGGCCTAGAAAAAATAAGCTGGATAAGCCAGCTTATCAAAATAAGCTAAAATAAGCCCAAAACAAGTACGGCTTTATATTGCAAAATAGGACCAGAAATGAGTATAATATGATTTATAATGTTGCAAAGGAATAACTGAAAACGGTCCAAGGGCGAGTGGTAGTGCAGTGTGTGAGAGGTTTGGTTGAGGTGGGGAGGTCTCGGGTTCGAGCCTTGCTCACCCTTGATCCCCACTTCCCAAATCTTTTTTTTTCTAATTTTTTTTACACAGCTTATAAATAAGCTGTAAACACACAACTTTAATGAAGAGAAAAATTTTAAAACTTAAAAATAAGCCCAAATTAAGCACAAATGAGATAAGCAGTTTCAACACTTAGACTTTTTTTTGAGATTTTAACACAAACAAATTCAAACACCTTTTTTAAGCTACCAAACAAGGGAGCTTTAATTGAATAAGCACTCAGGATGTGGCTGAACATACCACAACACAGCTTTGACCCCAATAAGCAATAGGAACAAAAATCACATTTGAACAAATAATAAGCATGAAAAAGCAATGAGAATAAGCTGATTCACACAGACAACAACACTTAGAAATTTTTCAAACTTTTTAAAACCCTACTTTTAAGCTTAAAAATAAGCTAACAAATAGATCCTTATGGACTAAGGACCACCAAACAGATCAAATTTAGACTTTAAAGAACACATAACAACTTTTAAAAAGCATTTTGAAATTCAGGATAAGCCACAATAAGCAAATGAAAAGCTATTTTGATTGAAAACTTAACTTTTGACAGATTTTGACAAACACAAAAATTACACTAGCAGACTTGAAGACTTGGTTTAAAACTTGTTTTAACACATGAATAAACACAAATCACACTTGAAAACACCAGATTCAAAGACCTAATCATACAAGCTGATTAAATAAGCTATGAGTTCACAGATTGCACACATAAGTTCACAAAACCTTGATTATGAGTTTAAAACCTTAAAATCTTTGGTAAGCTGAATTTTATGACTAATTCAAGCTAAACTAAGATGATTCAAGTGTCAAAACAAATTTTTGACACACTTTAACCCATAAAACCAGTTAAACCAAACACCCCTTTAAACAATCTTTTTAGCATTTTCAAACTGATTAAGAGTATTTAAGGCTAAAGAGTTTTGCAAAAAGACCTAGACTGTTGGACAAGGTGAATAAGCAATCTAGAGCAATTTTCAACAACAGATAAGCACTATAATAAGCTAACACAGATTATGAAATAATAAGCTAGAATGACAGTTTTTAATGAAAACTAGAACTAGTGATATCTAAGCTATAAGCAGGCATACATAAGCATTCAATAACATAAATAAGCAACAATAAGAAAATACAAACAGTCAATAAACAGAATAAGCCAAAAATAAGCTAAGACAGATTTTAAGCTAAACTTGTAAATAGAAAACTTACAAAAGCCCTTGCTCAAAACAAGGCAAATAAGCTTACAATAAGATGATCTACAAGCTCTAGCTTGTCAAAGACAAGCTAGTGAAACCCATAAGCCCATCCAAGTTTGGCTTATCATCCATTTTCAGCTTTTTTTGAGTGATTTTTGGTAAAAGGCTTAAACACTTCAAGCTATGGAAAAGCTTGAATAGTTTAAGCAAACAACTTAAGTACAAATTAAAAAGAGCTTTTGTGAGCTTATAAACGTTTTTAAAACACAAATGACATTAACTTAAAAACAAGATTTTCATAAAAACTTAACTTTCATTAAACTTTAAATCTGAGTACAAGGTTAAAAAAAATACAATAAGCTAAAGTTAAACTAATATAAGCTGAAAATTAAAACTAGATAAAACTACTTGCCTCCAAGGTTTACAAAGGGTCCTATATATAGATAAACTTTAAAGCCTTGGGTTCTTGGACTTGTGTTTCTTCACTGAGACATTTGAGAGGTGTGTTATTTGTGTGAGAGAGCTCGAAAATCAATCAAGGCCATCTATCTTGTGTGCTCTCCAAGTCTTTTCATCTCAACCCTTGAATTCTTATCTTTGTCCAACAACGAATGAGGTTATAAAGAGGATTGCCAAGGTGGCATTTTGCTTTGTGAGGTGGGGGGTTGGCTTGGTGATGGTAGTGAAGCGTTTGTCGTGGGGTTGCAGGGGGTGCAGGGAGGAAGACCCTGTTTAGGCAAAAAGGGCGCGAAGATGGTTTGTAACTGTTTTGGTGATACATGGTGAAGATTTGTAGTTTTGACAGAAATGGCCCCTCAACTTGTATGGCTTGATTGCATAGAAGGCATGATGGATGTTAAATGGTTTATGGGACGTTGGCAGCTTTGGCCCCTGAGGTTGTATGTTGTTATTGCATGGATGGTCCTTTTGGGGCCTGTGGTGAAAATGACTTTAACAGTCTTATGTTAGGCTGTTAAGTGTTTGGGCTTTGTAATTGGGCCGTTGGGGTTTTGGATTTTTAAAAGTTTTAAAACTTATAAGTTTTTATACATGGTGTCTTACCCGGCCCATTAAATGGGTACGGGTTGGCCCAATAAGATTTCTTCGTTTCCGGCTTCGTCCTTGACTTTTGACTTTGACTTGGTTGACTTTTTGACTTGACTTGACTTTTCACGCTCTTTTCATTCTCGTGCTCGGTTTTGTCGTTTTTGGCTTCGTTTTTGTCCTTTTCTTAGATATCCGTTACCTGCACAATACAAATGCAAAACACACAAATACAATGTATTCTTGGTATGTTTTTAGTCTTTTAAGCACGTTTTCCTAGGTAAATGGTATGTGTAATTAAGCACATACCAAAATCCCCCATACTAAGATATTGTCGTGTCCTCACGCAATGCCATAAGTAAACACTTTAGAAAACCAAGAATCTCAATCCCCCTCGACTAATTACCTCGAAAAGTAGCTAAGTGTTCATCAAAGGGAATTAAAGACTCATAAGTTTTGAAAAGCCCCGTTTTTACCATTTTTAAATATCTACACTTATTCCCACACATATTTTTGTATTTTTCTTTTTTCTCATTTTTTGTAATTTTTATATTAAGCAACTAACTAGAACGTTTGACTTTCGTTATTTTCATAACTTTAGGGTCACAGAACAAGACGCACTTTAATCCTAAAATGCCCAAAAAGATAAATTCATCATCCCCGACTTTTCACTCGTCTCAAACCAAGCTCAAAAACGAAATCACCGTTAAATATGAGCTAAGATCCTAACACTACTCATACTTGTACCTTGTAAACTTTTCACTCCCGATAATTATTTCATATTATGTTAGTGTGCTTATTTCGAATTTAAACCATGGATCAACCTTTTTAAGAAAATTGCAATATTTCTATTGCTTTACGTTCCACCCAAAAAGTAATGAGTTTGAAGGCGAGATCATCCCATGTAGCGACTTTCGTCTCGGCACATCCCAACCTTGCGTCTAAGTAACCAGGCTTTTGACAACCTTTGGATTTCCCGTATATGCATAAAATCACAACTTAAAATGTAATAGTCTTAGTTCAAAAGCATATTTAAATTTAAGAAAAAGAGATTTTCCCTATATTTATTATATCACATTTATTACACTTAATATAATTACACATCCTTTAAACTAAGGAAATCCTCGACCTTTTAGAAGGCTGCAACATCGGTTGTGAGCCGGCAAGATGCAGTAAACTTTTATTAGCCCACAGTTTATTATTATTATTACCTCATTTTTCATTTTTTTACATATAAGCCCACAATTTATTATTATTATTACGGGGAAAAGTAATTTATAACAAAAAACTGTTAAATTGGGATTCCTAAACCGGGTACCTAAAAACCTTAAATCAACAAAAATAAGTACTACAATGAGCTCTTTTGATTTTATATGATTTAATTAACTAAAAGCTTAGACATAGAAACTAGAACCAAAAAACGAAGGTTGTTTAAAGTAAAAACGTGATAGGACAAACAATGAAAGGGATTATTAATCTCGTTCTTTTAAAAAACTTTGAATTTTGCATTTTTAACCCTACGAACGCAAAATCTTATTTTTCTAAAGTCCTAAATGTTAAAAGAAAATTTTCTAAAAAGAATTATATTTGTTGGACCTTTTTAAATTTTTTTATGAATTAAAAATCGATTTAACAAAATTAAATGTTTAATAAAATTCTAAATCTTATTTATAAAAAATCCTGAAAAAATTTACGAAAAAAGAAAATTAGCTTGAACAATGATGGATATCTAGGATAATACAGCTTGGAAACACAGCTTATCAATAAGCTGAGAATAAGCCAAAACAGCTTATTTATACTAATGCTTAAAAATGTGTATAAGAAATTAATATTGCAAAGAAAGAATGAAAAAGTCCCCAAGGCGCGTTGGTGAGGGTGTGTGTGCTGAGGATTTTAAAAAGGTTGAGGGTGTTGAGGTCTGGGGTTCGAGTCTCCCCCGACTTCCATCTTCCTTTTTTTTTTAAATAAACTTTAAAAAAATGTCCAATTTGTTATATAAAGTTATATTAAGTTCTTTTGTAAAAACAACTTTTTTCAAAATCAAAAATAAGCTGAAAAACAGCTTAAAGGCTTAACAGAACTCTTAAAGATATTTTAGCTTTTTATTATACTAATGCTAGCAAAAACTTGAAATAAGCTAAAACTGAAACTAAATAAGCTATCACTCCCTGAAAGTTTAACCTAATAGGCTAATCTAGGCAAGAATACAATCAAAAAGAACAGATAATAAGCTTAGGAATTCAAAATATGAACTTAAGCAATACTGATGCATACAAAATCAGACAACAAGCACTTTTTGTGCTTTTTTTAAGCACTCAAACAGACATTATACAATAAGCCCTACACCTATTAAAGCCTATCCTAAAAATACTTAAAACACACGAGATAAGACATTTTGAAATACAAATAAGCAGAGAAAAAACTAAATTAAAAGATTACTTATGCTGTTTTTTAATTTTTTGGATTTTCTTTGAAAAGTTAAAATAAGCTATGCCCGACTTTATAAAGCTAATGACAACTAAATTTTAGCCTAAAAAGCAAGTTTAAACAGAAATTAAGCAAAGATTTAAGCCTATAAGGGCTCTAAAAAAAATTTCAAATAAGACTATATCTTAAAGACTGGATTCCAAACAGGCTAGCATAGTCAATCTTTGGGCTTATTTTTCTATAAGCTAAAGAACCTTATGGGTTAACTAACTTATACTACCTAAAAGATTGCCCAATAAGATTACTAAAACTACTTTTAAAATCTATTTTGAAAAATTAAATGCTTAAAGAAAATGTTTAAATGGAAAATGCTTAAACACCTCAGATGGTACTGAGTTTATTATTTTTGATTTGAAAAAGGACAACTGCTAATTTTAATGACTTAAAAAAACAGATTACTAGATAAGCTAATTTTAACAAAATAAACTCAAACATATGAAATCTAGCCTAAAATCTACTAGTATGCTAAATATCAAGCCCTAACAACTACTATTACCATCTGATAATTAAGCTAGAAAAAGGCCTTTTCTATAATCCTAACTAATTCAGTTTGCACAATTTTGACCAAATCCTAACTCAAATCAATGGCTCGGCTTAAAAGAACTTACTTCTAAACTTACATGGCATTAAACTAAGAGCAAATTAACTATTAATTCTAGCTAAAAACAATCAAAACTTAACAAGCTTAAGGATCTGAGCTTAATGACTTCAAATTTATAACAACTATCACAAATATGATCAACACTAGATTAAACCTACAAGCAACTTTAAATCCTGATTTCTTAAACCTAGAAATGAGATTTAAAATGGATTTAAAGGTTCAAATGGCCATGGACAGTATTAATTTGAGTTGATACTGCCATAAGCCAAACACCCCTTTAACTCCTTAAACCCCATAATAAGCTTATGAAATTGAAATTTAAAGCTCAAATTGCTAATACCAGATACTGCAGAGCTAAAATTAGACCTAATAAGCAAATGTACTCAAGCAAATAAGCAGAATTAAAAAGCTAACACAATAAGCTAATATTTTTGGTTTTTATGACAGATTTTAAGATAGATTATAGAAAACTAAGATTTAAAACTAATCATTAAGCACAATTAACATAAGACAACTATAATAAGCATAAGCAAGCTAAACTAACAGGAATAAGCAGACAAATAAGCAGTATAAGCAATTATGCATAGTTAAGCTAAATTATTTAAATGACAACAAAGGAAAACTAAAATTAAAAAGAAAAGTGTACCTTACACCTCAGCTAAACGAGGTGATGAGCATAACTTTATAGCTTTTCCAAAGCAGCTTAAGTTATTAGCTTTGGCTTATTACCAAATCCTAGTCTAATCCTATAGCTTGACCCTCAAGCACTATTACCCACTTGGATTCTATAAGCAGCCATCCAATTCCATTTAGAATCCAAGTCATTGAGTTTTTAGAAGTTTATGAATAGTTTGAGAGCTTATGGAATAGTTTCAGAGCTTATTTAACCATATTAAAGCACAAAAGTAAATTTATGAAAAACGAAGAGCACAATAAGAAAACTTAAACTTATATTAATAAAAGAGCTGATTACAAAGGTGAAATTGAAATTACAATAAGCTTAAAAACGTTCTTGAAAGAAATATTACATTATTAAAGATAATTTATAATATGCTACTCAAAAATTACTCCTAGATATATTTATGTCGTGAGGATGAGGATGCTTGTATTTATAGTTGCTGAGTGAAGCTTCTAGGTTCCCAAGTTTGTTAGACGCTCCAAATGATCCTGGCCCTTCTTTGCTTCCAATCATTAGATCCCATCTTGCGTCTGTTGGATCAAAGTGTGAGCACACGGATTGCCAGCGTGGCAATCCGTGTGTCAGAGCTTTGTGCTTCTTTTTGCCTGTTTTTGGTGTAAAAATCCATTCCATATGTGCTTCTTTTGGCTTCCAACGTGTCATTCCTTGACTCCTTCTTAGACCATTCATGAGTCTCTTATGAGTTCTTTTTGCTGACATGTAACATAGCACTCAAATCTTTTAGCCATGTCATTAATTGCGTTTTACCCTTGATTTGATGCGAGGTTAAACTGAAGAAGATGATGAATAGTAAAAACGGGATTTCCATCCCTTTTTCTTTTCTTTTTATATCTTTGTTTGACCCAGGGGCTTGGGTCGTTGACTTGGGCTTTTATAAAAAGAAATGGGCCGGGTGAAAAGATTTAAGGGTTTATGTTTTTGGTTTTATAAAACGACCGTTAGTCCTTAAGTGTTAAAGGACTAACGGTGTTAGGGTTTTAAGGGTTAAGGGACTTTTGGTGAAAATGAGTTAACAATAAGGGCATTTTGGTTATTTTCAAGGGTTTTGTCTTCTTGTGGGTTGACCGTTGTTGACCAAGACTTGACTTTGTTGACCTTTTGCTAGATACTTCCGGCTCTTTTGCACTCTAACCGTTCTCGTGTCCGTGTTTGTCCGGTTTTTGACCGTTTTCTTGTGATCTTTGCAATATCCGTACCTACACATTCACAAACAACAAAATACACAAATACAAGCATATTTTTGCACATTTTGATCATTTAAGGGTCATTTTTGATATAGAAAGGATATGTGATTTTTCACATATCAAAATTCCCCAAACTAAGTGATTGTCGTGTCCTCGCGCAATATTATATGCCCTAAAACCAAATACCTCAAAACTTCGTATTGCTTTCATTATTCATTGATAACTTTTAGGATCATGGAACAAAAAGCACAAAAAGTGTCCAAATGGATAAATTCATCGTCCCCGACTTTCACCTCTCCAAGCCAAGCTTAAAAACAAGATCATTGCAAAATACAAGTTATGATGCTAACACTACTCATAAAAGCTAATTGTGTACTTACTTTTCCTCCCTTATTCCTAATTTCCTCTAAGGATTTTATTATTATTGGTGACAAATAAATTATGTCCTTATTAATAAAGTAAACCCGGTTTAGACCATTAATAGCTTGAAATCCTTTCCTAAAGAGACGATGTGGTGAGAATAAGGTCCACATTAAGGTTTTAATTTCGCATGATTTAGGGGTTATCCTTTTTATTTCATCCGCAACAACTCAACTACGAGTCCAGAGACGGAGGCTTTATTTAGATAACCCCGGAGTCAAAATTTGGCTTTATTATTATTATTATTGCAACATTATTAAACCTCGGTCCTTTAGAAGGCTGCAACATCGGTTGTGAGCCGGCAAGATGCAGCAAACTTTTATCAGTCTCGGATTATTATTACTATGTGCCTTATTTAGAAGACTACCACATCGGTTGTGAGCCGGCAAGAGGTAGTAAACTTTTATCAGCCCACAGTTTTTATTATTATTATTATTACCTCCACCCTTTAAACGACTGTCACATCGGTATGCGAGCCGACCATGATCCAGAAGTCTTATTTCGGCTTTGGTTTATTTCATAATTATTATTATTATAGCCAAATTTCAAGCCTTGTGGTCTTTTAACAACTGCCACATCGGTATGCGAGCCGACCATGGTCTAGGAGTCTATTTCCCCACAACACTGACAAAACCTTGATGTGTACCTTACTTTCACCAGAGGGAATCTCTACGAAGTGATTTAAACTAAGAATCGCAAAAACCAAAGAAACTTTATTTATTCAACAATTATATAATGGTGAAACAAGCTAATGGGAGAAAAAGCCACAATTAACACTTATGAGCCTTAAAGAAATCCAACTATTCTATGTTTAGCATCAAAACTTATACTCTACTCTATCATCTCTTGTTCTTCACAATTTAAAATTTCTAATAAAGAAACTCGTGAATACTTAGCCTAACGAATTAAGATTGACACTTTAACAAGTCACATAGACTGGCAACAATCTCAACTCTAATAAATCGATCTTCGCATATTTAAAATCAATTATGAGAACTTGCAAAGTCTTGACTTTTTTAAGCTAGAATTGCGTTTTATAGCTCCTTGTATAAAAGATTAGCAAAAATCAATCAATTTACGTTAAGGAGAAAGCTAAGATATAAAACCGGTCGGGTCAACTCGGCATTTTTTATTCTTACCAACTGAAAACCTACATTCGTGTCAACTTTTTTTTTTGATATGTGAACAATAAACTAGATATTAGGACTTAAAAATTTAAAATTTTTGTAGGAAAATGGGGTACGTGAGAACAACGGGCAAAAGTAGGTAAGATCATATCAAAGATATACTACCCCATACTAAAATTAAACATTGTCCTCAATGTTTCTTAGTCTAAGACTTAAAAACCCCATACTAGAACTCAAAAAGTCGAATGCATAATCTAAGCATGGAGAAAGTATTACAAAAATCTCAAGCCGTTTATCAAGTATGCTAAAAGATAAATGTTAGTCGATAATAATCTGGGATATCGGATTTCCCCAAACTAATGCAAGCAAAGGCTAGGAAGCTCGAGTGGACCGGGACAAAACACCGAACACGAGAGTCTTCAAAATTTTTGGGTCAATCCTACAAAATCACAAGCATAAACAATAAGAATTGGAAGAGTACAAGTCTCCTCACATCACATTAGAAATAAGAAAGAAGATAGAAGGATAAGCATGGGGTGCCTCCCACGAAGCGCTTTATTTTTGGTAACCGAGTCACATAGCTTGACTCGATCCCCGAATTCATTCGTCCTTGGAGAAAGTGTGGAGATCCTGGACTACCTTGGGTGGTAAGTCCCCTCCAAAGTTCGACCCCCGAATTCCTTTGTTCTTTGGGGAAGAGCAAATGAAATAGAAAATCTCAATCAGGCTTCATTAATGTTTGATAAACATAAAGCACCATGAAAGTTCTATCCCATGAGATGGCCCACCGCTCGAAGTGGATATGCCAGGTCAAAAATGGTATCTTCACTCCCGTGGAGAGAAGTAAAAGGAGAAACCTCAAGGTAGTGGTGAGAAACGGTGAAGAAAAATTCGAATGAACAGATGTTTAAGCGAAAGTAATCGCCATCATCATATTTGCAAAAACATTCAAACTCACTCCCCCTGGTCAAACATTTCATCTTCTTTAGCTCATCAAAATCGTATCTTCACGGCCGTATCAGGCTCAACTCAAAGGTAAAATGATTATACTCAGCAAGGGGAACAAGGTCATCGTTAAGCAATTATTCAAGTAAAAGAATGTCCCATTTTCGAGTCATAGTCACTTTCAACACCCGGTGGTGTTGAATCATCTGAAAGCAAAGAATATTCGATCTCCTCCATAAAAGGTCCTATCCTCAACGGGGATAGGAGATGGAGAGAGACTCGATTGTAGCATTAGAAATTTCAGAATTAGATTCTTCCGGAGGTCGAGGAGATGAATTATCATACAACAATTCCTCAATAAGAATAATTTCTTCTTTAGGATCAAAATCGGTATCAACAATTCCCGGTGGAATTAAATCGATATGAGCGAGTTCACCGGAGAACTCCTCGAGAAGAGAATCAATCTTAGGATAAGAAACCGTCGAAATATCTCGATTAAGCAAAGATTCTATAAGATCAGACTCGGCATTAAAATGATGCGGTTTTATCTTACTAGAAATGACCTCTTCATCAAAAAGAGGGTTCGAATAAATTTTGAAATTTTCGTTCGGAACGTCCTCATCAGAAAATGACTCGTCGTCATTAGAAGAAAAATCGTCATCAGAATCGAAAAGAGGATTCGAGAAGGTCGTAAAATCATCACAAACCGGCATATCACACTCACTTTCATTATCGGAAAAATCCTCGGACTCACTTGGGATTGGGACAAGGTTCTCAATACTAGACTTTATTACTTCGTCCGATTCCGTTTCTGGAATAGTGTTAAGGTGCTCGTCCCCCATTATGAGAGAGTCATCGGGCTCCTTGGTTGATAAAACGGGTGTGATAGCAATGGTATAGTCCTCGTCATCATCGTAGCAAATGGGAATCTTCCAATATCGATCTTTAGCAGCTTGCTCTTCCGCAATTCGCTTTTCTTCTTCCTTCTTTTGCATAATTTGACCAACCATATCACATATAGATGTCATTTGCTCCATAAGCTTGTTTTGAGAATTGTGAAGGTCATTTTGAACATTGAAGATTGGATGATTGATGGTATATTGCGGGGGTTGAGTTTGGTCAAAGCCGAAAGAATCATAGCAAGAATTTTGCTCATGATCATAGTCTTCATTCATCGGTTGACATTGAAAAGTTTCATGAGGGCCCCCACAATTTTCACAACAAAGATATTGTTGTTGAAAATCATGAAAATCTTGCGGGAAATTAAAATCTTGATTGTAACACGGTTTCGGATAGATAAACGGAACTTGAGGTGTACAATAGTGACCATAACGAGCATCGTTCCCGCAAAATTCACAAGAATACATAGAAGGTTGTGGAGGGTGGGTGAGAATACTTGGAGAATCATTGAAAGAATTAGGTTTGGAATCATAAGTGAATGAATTCTCATCTTCATAATTGCATGTCGGATGAACACTTGGCAAAATCTGTGGGAGCTCATTAATGGTTTGATTGCATTGTTCTGGATTAGAGATAATCGGAGCTTTTGGTGGACAATTATAACCAATATGAGCACCGTTCCCACAAGACTTACAAGTACATCGTTAACAAAAGATATCATCTAACGAATCACCACACTTGTAACAACAATTGTGGTTAATTTGTGGAGGACTTTGCGAAGAATTTACACCGGGGTCTTGATTGAAGACGAATGGCTCTTGAGGTGAACTAACAACGTTAGTGTTGTCATCAGAAGTGTTTAGAATTTCGTTTTCATCATGAATGGTATACCAACCTTCATTCAAACACTTTCGCACAAAAGCACAAGATCGACAATTTATACCATCAACCGGATCTCCACAAGTTGCACAATTCTGAGGAGGTTTAGGAACAAGAATTTTGTCTTTAAGACCTCCTTTTGAACAACAAAAGTCTGCAGTGTACAAAGCTCCACAAGACATGCATTCTTTAATCGAGAAGAGGGGGTTCAAATGATAATCGAGTGACGCCATAAGATTTAAAAAAATATAGAGGGTTAAGAAAAGAATTAAATAAATAAGAACAAAAAGAAGATTTCTTTTTAACAATATATTTTATTAAAGGACAAAACGAGATCGGATAACTTAAACCACTTAATCAACACGCTTCACGGTAGCTCTTTAAAAGTGTTTAACTTTCAAAGGTGAGCCGTATATCGCAAGTGACACAAAAGGTAAGTTTTTGAATCTTTTATTCGAGTTGGGAACTTATTAATGGATAATACTTCAGTTGAAAGTATTACATGTTGGTGTTCTTTTACCAACTTGGTAATTTTTATTTTTATTTTTTTTATTTTTTTATTTTTTATTTTTTTATTTTTTTATATTAATAAAAGAAAATAAAAAAAATA